>PNEQ01129200.1:0-32001 GCA_003012365.1 Medauroidea extradentata
TAGAAGCCTGAATTGTTACAATTCAGGCGGTGGATACTTTTCCGGATTTTTCGTGCGGTAACGAAGCAGCGTATAACCTGGAATAGTAGCTATTCACACTGTAGGCACTTTTCAGGATTCTTTAAACAGAAATATCGTAGCTATAGAAGCCTGAATTGTTACTATTCACACAGTGGATACTTTTCAAGTTTAAAAAAACCATAAGTTTTGTACTATTTCGAGAATAGTAACAATTCAGGATTTCACAGAAGAAAGTTGAGAAGAAAAAATCCGGAATAGTAGCTATTCTGAATGGATACTTTTCAGCCCCCCCGGTGAAAATTAGAAATAGAATCTACTTTCGTCGGGCTGTTGGGGCAGTAATTTCGTCGGACTGACGCTTGCTTTTTATTGGTTGCTGCTCAGATTTTGCTGTGTCGGGGCAGTTGTGTCGGTCTCGCCGGGGCATTGTAAACCCACCTTAAGAATAGTACGTTCTTTGCAGCACAAAAAACAAATTCGTCGGCCCTTGCAGTCTCTCCCTAGCGCTTGACGTATCGCGGATGACGGCGTATCCCTCGTACTCTTTAACTGAGCGAGACGGAGAATGCACGATCACCATTTTCACATAAGATTAGCGTATATTGTAGTCAGCTGGAACGCACTATGTCCTCCCTTTGAATTTCCCCCCCCCCCCCAAATTTATCCAGGGTGTCCCACCAAGCCAGCTGGTAAGTTTGGCGATCACCTTGTGCTGCGAGGAGGGGCAGTACAAAAAAAAACTATTCGCAGCACAAACCAACAATCACTCGACCCACTACAGCCAATCAAAGAAAAAAGTAATTTAGACCTTGAAGTTTATGTCCTACAGAAATTTTATGCCTAAACATACCCCTCGACCTAAAAAATACGTGCCCGAAGACGGTAAAATCCAACGACCATTTTTCACTAGCAGGCGCTAGTGCAGATGTACCACACCCTTCAACAAAGCGGAACAATTAAAATTAATTGTGAACTAATAAAAACAAACAAAGGCAGTAGCAAATGACAAAACTCTGTGAAATATTTGGGTTTTAATTTACAGGCTTCAGAAATTTTTAATCTGGTCAAGCAGAAACAGTGAGATCGTTCTATCTCTCCAACAACCGTCAAATGTGTTTTAAAAATGTATTTTTCAATCACTGAATACATATTTTTTTGTGCGAAAACGTGTAATTGACATATCTAACTCTTAGCTGGAAACAAACCGAACTTTTTTGAGCAAGAGAAAAATAATAAATTTGGCACTCACGTACTATTGATGACCTGATAATACTTACCACCTGTGTATGGTGAGTGAAAGTAAATTTTCAAAGAATATCATTACAACCTGGTCTACATGGCTACATGGGAACCTTTTAATGTGTATGTGCGCGCACGTGTGTGGTTTTGTGTTTTTTCAACGTTAACTTTAAAAATTATTTAAACGAATACATTGTCATTACCTGCAAAATAAAAAATTCATTAGTAAATGATTTATTTATATAATGTCTTTCGTTATGAGGTTCTTAAAAATTATGTCGTTCACATGAGACAAGACTAACCACCATATCAGTACACGTGATATAAAAAAACAATTGTATTTTTATTTAGAAAACGAATATGGTGGCATGGAAGCAATAATTTCCAAAAATCGCAAAGTACACAAAATTCAGAGAAGGTAAATGTTGAAGAAATGTCAGTGCGTGTCTTGGATGTTAATTTTTATAAGCTTTGTAAGAAGTTTTGTCCACACACGCTGAGTTGTCACCAACATATTTTGAGTAGTATCAAATAAATATGTTGGCTTCTTGAGCTAACAAAATAAAATGTTACCAAAGCAAAGTGCGAAACGATACGCATCTGATTTTTATATCCTTCACAAAATATTTAACAAAGTACTATAGCCTGGCAATAGAATATTTGCTGACACAAATGCCATAATTGGTTTATAAAGAATTATACTTCGTTGGTCCAAACAAACGTATTTTGCTACTCTGTGGCATCTTCTATGAAAACTAAATTTTGTGAGTAATAAATTATGCTACATTCTGGAACAAACAGTTCAGATAAAATATTTTTATATAAAAATATACGTAATAAATTTTAAATGTACGTATCTTGTTTATTGGCATACCTTTGGCGTGGCGTATATCAGATAATGATATTTATTTTGTTACCCCTCTGTCTGGTATTAATTGCAAATATACTATATTACAGTCTCTTGTGAAGGATCCGGTTTCTACACTCGGTACTCAATCATACCATTCATATATACACACACAGAACAAAACTCGACATCCAACAAAACAATTACTTAGCAGTTTTTCTAAAATATACAATTTTTGGGTAACACAAATAAGAACTAGAAAGTAATTAGAGCGCCAGTGTTTTTTTTTACTTCGCACTATGTAAATAATAATAATAATTGGTATCGCAGAGCAGATTTTTGTTTACTCTACTAATCTGTAAGTGCAGAAGTAAGAACAAAGAGAGACGGAGAGAGGGAGAGAGTGAGAGAGATGCTAAGAACATTCTAAACTACGATCAGATTATATTTTCTGGCTATCGCTGGTTTTTCACTGATTCAAGGTAAGGCAGTTTTAACGAAATATAAGAAAAATCACTGGAGATCAGTCAATATTCACATATGATCACTGGTTTTTCACTTATTCGTGTTGAAGCAGTTAATACGGAAGAACCACTGGTAATTAGTGAATATGCACGTATTATGGTTTACAGTGCAAATATTTAAAAGTAAATGCGTATACATTTGCTGAATATCAAAGTTATTTCATTGTGTCAGTTTATTGTAACTGATTCATCAAGTGAGTGAGAGATTTTGGTTTGCGCTTAAGGCGGCCGCCTGGCTGGCGCTTGAACTGCGTGCAGCGTGTTCGTAGTTACGTTTTTTCTCAGAGACCAGTAAACGTGCGTGCACAATGCTTATTTAGGAAAAGAAAACACACTTCAGACTACTTGTGAATGTGACTTTCAAGACACCACGCTCATTGGAAGCATTATTTTATAGTCCTAAAACTTGGTTAAAATCGGCATTTTCACGCGTTTGTTTCACAAAATATACGTAACGGGTTTGTTCGAGATTGAGGTCTACAAGTACATTGGACTTTGTTATAGTGACGCATTCAATAAAATGATAGGATCACCGCTTAAGGTTTACTTACTGATATATTATTAGAATTTGTACTGAATAATCAGTTAAATATATAAACAAATTGTATCTGTTTCCCAAACATGCAGTTTTCTAATATTTTTGTCAGTCAACATTGACAAAACAGCTGACTCACAAGTGGAAAACCTTGAAACTTATTGAAACTGTGAGAAATCCACTGGTTTTAACTTAGAGTTTACTTACGATACTTAATCCAGTGCCTAAATTATCATAAATGGCCGCAAACTAACATTCGTAAAACTTCTGTTGTTTAAGCTGGTCTTACCTATTTACCACCATATCGTATTCCAATTGCTCGTTCAAATTCTGTGGAGCGTAAATAAAACGTATAGCATAATATTACGAATACATGGTATACGTATAAATACTTTCATGACTAGTGATTCACATAGCTTTCATATGATAGTGATAAAGATGGTTATATGTAAGTGCCTTACAGCATTGAGTTGTCCACGTCGGCAGGCATAATGCGTAACTTAATGTTCGTGCAGCATAAATTAGAAGTCTGAGTTTCCATCTACTCATATATATTTTCCTTATACATTTATGCCAACTTGTACCCGGACAATTTCGTTTGTTGTGCTGCTTATGTCAATTGTGGACGAGCCTTTGGTTGATATGCGACACTGCCTACTTTCCCAGGCGACAAGCAAAGATCACCCGCCTTAAATTTAATTTCCTCTTTTTCCTCTTTGGCTTTTAGGAAGGGTGGGGTGGGGAGCAGAAGTTGGTAGGGGTGAACTTCCTACGCAACTTTTGATATTTATGGCGCTACCCGGAACGCTTACCCCTCATCGGCCCCTTACCCCTGCCTTCTCCGATACAGACAAGAAGTTCTCTGCCGTCGCTGATGTATTACCTGCATAGTTCGCAAAGTAGGAGTAGCTTCGTCTGAGAGATGGGAGGGTGACGGTGGAGGGAAGTAGGGGGGATGGGCTATATTTTCAACTTCAGCTCGTGACGTGCCTTTCGCCCCTGTCGCTTTCTTTACCGGGCTGCGATAAATAAGCTCCTTTGATGCCCCACCCACTCCCTCACTGCCGTGGCAGACACTTCCAGCCTCGCTAAGGGGGCAAAGAAAAAAAGGGAGGAAAAGAGAATATGCCACTCTCTTGGTAGATATTGGGGAAGTTTTATGTATGACGTCACCACGGAACAGTGAAAAGATACTTCCCGCCTGCGAACGTGGTGATGACGTTCGTCGAGGGAAAAAAAACTACGATTTATGTTGTGTGTCTTGTGCCGTATCTCTGGAATTTCTGGCGTTCTTTCTTTATAGAATAGCTTTTTAAGGCGGCTTGTTCCCTGTATATTCCAGAATGATATATTTTCTGCCAAACCTTCAATTCTGGAATATATCATGAGGATTTTGGCACGATAGAAATTACCATTAACTTTGTAATACAATTAAGTTGCTACAGCTGCACTGTGCTTAAATTTTTTACTTTTTTTACACTTACCGGTCGAGAATTAAATATATACACTAAATAAAAACAACAGTAAACATTCAGCTCTTGCTCTGTGAAAAAACATACTCAGTTAACACATCTGCCTTGACAACAGGCTAAACTGAAAAATAAAGCTTATAGTACCAGTTCTTGGTAAACTTAGTATTTCTGATTGTGTTGGACTAATTTCCACCAATGCTGTTTTGTATTTGAAATACACTAACGTTCCGTTTGATTGCAAAAAATATTTAATTAACTACTCTTCTAAGCTAATTTGTTCACGAAGCCAAATTGAATAAAAAATATCCTGAGGTTTCCATGCAAATAAATTTTATCACAATAGACTGGTCCATAAATAAACGTCAGTTTGATGTATCAAATAATTTTTTTCATTAGTTTATCAAAAAAGTTAGTTTATGTGAGAAACGTTAAACACATACATATGTATTCCGTATGGATAATATAACTGGTTTTAGACATGGAATAATTGGGATTATTCTAATAAACTTTTAGAATTTTTAAATGCAAAAGTCGTATTTACCGACGTAAATTTTTCTCACAACTTGACTTACCCAGCGCTCGCTGACAAATGTCACTCAATACAACAAACAAAGTTAAACAAACATATCGTATTGAGCTAATTACACATGTGTACCGCAATACGATTGCAGATATTATAAATAAAAAGGTTTTACGGAATTGCGGTCAAGTAAATTACTGTTTTTTTCAGGAGTTTGTTTGTTCCTAGTGCCAACATATTTGCTGTGATGTGGTCCAGGCTCATACTATTTCTGCATCCTTTATTTTATTCGGCCTTGTTTCGTTAGAGACTGTTACACACAACTCTACATGCGAACAGGAATTGAGAAGGAAATAGGACTTTTTTTTTTTTTTTTAGGAACCGTCCAAGCATTATCCTCGAGCGATTTAGCGAAACCTTGTTAAACCTAAAACTGGATGGTAGGAGTCACGTCCAGCGCTTTATCGTTGTGAAACCCCGTTTGGTGTTTTAGTAGCCCAACGTTTTCGCTGGAGACCTGAGATTGTTATGAAACCTCTAGTTTAACACTTGTAAGTATTACCCAGAGTATATTCGTTTCTATCTAACATATTTCCATACAGTGAAAACGATGTAGGTACTATTCAAAGCCAGATACTAGTACGTATACAGACAACATTTTTCCTTCGACGAGGCTCATTGCTTTTGGAAAGTTATCATTTTGGGCATGGCAGTTTAGTGTTTGTGTCTTGAATAAGTACAAACTTTTCGTTTTGAGTACTTCATTAATCTCTTAAACCAGAATTAACAGTATGGTATAGGTCACCATGAGAAAAATTATTCTGTTGCAACACTAGAAAGTATATATTTTTTGCCCCGAAGACCAGCACATACCACTACATTCCTCACAAACACATTTTCCTTTGCTTAGTATTAATTTTGTTCCTTGTGCTTTTTTCTTATATTTTTGCTCATTTGTTTAATAATACCATTCCATCTCCTAATTATGGAGGCATTACGACCACTTTCATTTTAGCCTTTGCCCGAAGGTTCCCTCGTGGACCTTTGGAATTCAGAACTGTCTTTCTCCATGCATTATATCGTTGCCGACCTACGAATAAAATTGACACATAAGTGTGTGCAGGTCTTTATCTATCGTGACTTTTTCTTTGTTCATTTACTGTACCTTTCAATTATCTTCCTCCTCTGGGTATCTGAGATTTTCCTTGTTGATACACTAGTTTGTAGGCTGTACACTTCAAACCCAAAACTCCCCAACGTATATAATAATCAAAATCAGTATTTTGTGGCGTTGGGGCCAAAGGTGATTGGCTTTCAGTGTGGTGAAACTTTTACACTGGTTTTTAGTTTCATGATAGTTTTCATATTGAAAATAGGAAAATTTTTGCATAGTTGCTGAAAGAAAACAGTGCTCAGTTGATCGTAAACAGTCTATAACAACTTTACTGTGATTGTATACTCCAGCCATAGCTCAGGCATCACAGCATGACAACTGCACTAGACGGAAACTGTGCTATTTGTTGTCTTGGATAGAAACTTTAATTTTATAGACCTGCAGCTTACATTCTACCTTCTTTTTTTTTTCACCTAGAATAAACTATTTTCTCATCAGCTGCCACTCCCGTGAGAGGCCAATTCAAATACGAATATGATCGTACCGGATTCAGCACTTGTTTTTTTGTTAGTTTCTTATCGACAAGTAGTTATTCGCCATTCACAATACCGCTATTGTAATAATTGATACATATTATTGGTCTGCAGATAGCTACGTTATGTGTTTTCAAAATTTTTGCGATACTCATGCCTAGAGACACTGGAAAATCGCGGGAATAGTTGACTATTCGCTAGGCTCCAACATGCTGTACATAACACAGAATGGTTTGTACCGGCATTGGCTATGGTTTATTTGAAGCATTGATTCTCTCTTCAACAAACCTCTCAAGCTCAAGCTTCCCTCGCCCCTTCATTCAAATAATGTCACCACTCACCAGAGCTAAGGATTTAGATGTTAAGTGCTGGCCGAAATTTCTTTACGTCAGTTCACCTAATCATGTGTTTGTTCTTGATTAACATCCTAAAGGCTAAAAATATTACTGTGGTGCAAAACTTATTTGTGCAGTGTATTTCAGCTTACCCATTTTTCCTCGGCGAACACCATTGCAAGGTTCGTTGCGCAGTGGAACAATAAATCAGCCGAGGATAATGTTTGCTGGAAGCAGCGAGATAGGAGCAGAGGGGTGGATGTGTCTCCCGACGTACGCCGTATGAAGCGGGCACAGTCGATATTGGCCCTGACGCTGCAGGCGAGTGATGAAGGGGAGGGGGGAGGTGGAGGGTTGAAGGAAGGATGGGTATGGATGCAAGGTCCTTCACGGCTCGCCAGGCAGGACCCAGTGACACAGATCCTGCGGCTGCTTCGCTTCGAAAAACATCCCGCCCCTCCCGTATGTCTCTTTTCCGAATCACTTCACCCTTGTTCGGTTCGGTGGTCCTGTGTTTTTTTTTCTGAAAAAAAAAAATAATGCTTGGTTGCTCAGCGATCCTGCAGAGTGTATGGCCCGACCGCATTCTAGCGTTGCCATAAATACCAAAATTATCGTACGAAGCAAAACAGTTTTTTTTACTGTGGTTCACAATCCCACAAGAATTAGTACCTTAGTTAATACATTTTATATAATTTTATAGCATAATTAAGTGGATAACACCAACTTTTTAACGTGTCCGGAGCCATACTTTTTCTTTTCACTCCCACGTCACACATCTAAATTTAAAGTTGTAAATACCTATAAAAAGCTATACTGCTTCTGAGAGTAAAAACTAGACTGGTGTATTTTTTCCTTCACGATACATTCAAAGAATAATTTGTGTATTTCTGATAGGTTTCTATCGGGGTTAGATTCCCTCTCCCGGTTATTTGCACGAGGGAATGGATTAGCGAACATCTCCGTTGATCTTAGGGTTTCCTGGGGACAATACCGTTAACCTCGCCTCTTGCGTTCCACCGCTGTTATCGACACACCTCACGTCATTTTTATACGAGCGCTAAAGCCTTGCTGATAAGAACTCGCTAACTCGTCCTCTGAATTCGTAGAATGCAAACAAGTTCGTAAATGTGGGCTACTTGCCAACAAATATGTGTGTTTGCAAGTTACACTCGCGTGAACATGTTAACACTGATGGGTAAAATAACGGACTGTTATTTATTTATTACTTCAATATACAAAATTTGGATAAACCCGAGAGGTATGGCGAGTTAAAAAAAGTTATAAGAGAGTATATTTCAGATATTTACAACTGTACAATTTTCCTGTTTAAAATATTTGTACCTACTTTCGTAGTAGCACACGTGGTCGCAGTGACATCGCAGCTACGCGACGTCTCAATGTCCTCTTTTCGTCACAGTCACAATGCGACGTCGTGGTTACGTCACAAAAGTGACTTGTAATTGCCTTTATTATGTGAGGTCTTGGAGACGTTTTTGGACCTTCACAGCAGAGGCGTCATTTGGGGCTACAAGGGGAGGGGGAAATGCCCCCCCCCCTGGATTTAGATTTTTATGTGTATAAATATATTTTTTGTACTTTTAAATGTAAATAATGCTAACTTAAGGACACAAAACTGAAGTTGTATTATTAAAGTATCTAATTTATACATGCTTAATTAATTAAAAAGATGCAACAAGGTCACTGTCGCCAGAAAACAAAATATTGCCCCCCCCCCCCCCCCTAGAAAAACCTGAAATGACGCCCCTGCTTCACAGGTGTCCTTTCATTTCAGTTTTGACATCTGTGGACGTTGAAAGGCATCTCTCATAACAACGCGACGATGCAGGGATGTCACAGAGCGACGTCGCAAAAACGGACATCTGAACGTCGTGGAGACGTCGCCGAAATGTCGCTGTGACGTCGCAGTGTTAATTGTTTTGTTTTCAAATGGTACTTTTATTGTTTTCAATGGTTAATCCTTTGAAAACAATTATAATACCATTTGAATTTCTCGACATGTTGTGCTCATTTTCGTATACATGCTTAATTGGGTTTAACATTATAGTCTTCATACTCGGTATCAATAATTTCACTTGTTTTAACAATAACGTGGTTTTAAAAAAGTACGTAAAGCAATGTAAAATTGTTTTCTGAATCCCTCTTTGACCCACTAAAGATATAGAAAGTTTAAACATTTGATTAGTTGATTAATACAATAGCAATACCTTACGTTCATTCCATAACGTGTTCCTAGCATTTTCACGTCATTCACAACCCTCTGCTGCTAGATCAGATTGTTCCCGAGTTTTTTTTTTTTTTTTTTTTTTCATACTGGCGACAATAACTGAAATGTTTTTTTTTTTAACCAAAAGCTTTGAAAAAAATTTGAGTGAATTTGCAGTCACACGATGCGCAATACTCTGGATGTGTTTTTAAAAATAACGTATCATTCGTCAGCAAAAAAAAAAAAAAAAAAAAATGTTTGCTTCATTTTTGCTTATTTACACGACGAAAAACGTGGTACTTTGGGCGATGAAATCTAAAAGACCGATCAGTACATTTATACAAAAAATTCAGCTACAAATTATAACATATAAGTGTCAAAACTGCAAAATTTTGATATGAGTATTAGGTAGCAATAAAAAAATATTTTCGATATCCCTTCAAAACTCGGTAACAAGGCCTTAAGTTAGGTTTGAGGTAAATGCGATATATACGGAACACGTTTTTGTTGAATCCAATATACCCGCAACGCGTTGTGGGTAATTTGTAGTGTTCGCAATGCGAAAAATTGCTTCACGTACTGCGCATATTGCAATATCCGCAACGCGTTTTAGTATCTCCACTTGCCCAATGACAGTTATATAACTAAATACCTGGAACATTACGACATACCCAACGCGTTAGGGGTAAAACTTTAGGTCAGTTGGCGAGTGCTGGGATTGCGAGTAACACATACACCAATTTACAGCAAATGTTTACTTCATGGGTACTGTATTATAAAAACCGTCATCGTTGGTTACACCTGACAACTGTTAGGTGATGCTTTGCATAATATTTTTCAGATAATATAATACAAACAATATCATAAACTGCCTAAATATTTACTTTGTTTCATTTTATTTAATAAAAATTAAATTCAAGTCCCATTTTATGGTGGCATTGATGCCCTTATACGTCGTTACAATACACACGTCAGTCGGCATTTTCGTAACGGTTTATTGTAAGAACTTTCTAACAAACATTTGTAACATAAATTCCGGAACAGGTTATGCACCTAAAACAATATCCATAATGGTGTAGAGGATTTGTTTGTGAAATTGTGGTAAAATTATTTTTAAATTAGTCTTTTATTTGTTATTCCTGTAATTTTTGTCAAGGCCCGTGGTTTGTTTGATAATATGGCAAAAGAAAGATTGTTTGTGTGTTTTGATTATTCGTGTTTTGAAATAAAAGAAATGACTCTTGTTTCCTTTTCTCTTAAGGGCACGGTTTACCTCAGTTTTCAACATCTTTATTTGTTTTTATATTTGCACCAGATATTGTTTTTCTTATTTTAGACATAAATTGTGATTAAATCTTTATCTTAAGAAATTTCTGTATCTCTTATAGTTTTTGCGTAACGAGTCGTGAACGTCAAAATTTCCACTTTACGGTTTTATGCACGAAACTAAAACCAACTGACATACCAAACCGAAAAAATTCACAATGTATATCTAACAATGTTGTAGGCTATGATTGTATATATATAAAACAATGTATAATATATTTTTGTATTTAATAAAAAATGCTGAATTTTGAAATAAAAATTTAAACAATTCATAATTTTTAAATACATAACTGTATATATTTGTATTTATGTATGTCAAATCACAGCCTATAACATTGTTATACACTGTGAATTTTTTCTGTTCGGTATGTCAAATTGGTTTCAGTGGCGTCCATAAAATCGTAAAGTGCAAATTTTGACGTTTACGACTCATTACGCAAAAACTATAAGAGATACAAAAATTTCCTAAGAGGAAGATTTAGTCACAATTTATGTCTAAAATAAGATGAAAAATATCTGGAACAAATATAAAAATAATAAAAGACGTTGAAAACTGATGTGAACCGCCCCCTTAAGAGCCGTATACGGCAGGCGCTAGATGCCGTGGTTGAAATACGGAAATAGGTAGGCGATAAGAGCTAAACTGGTGCGTGAGTTAGCAACTGTATCACCTTTATTCGCGGTGCGCCAAAACGTTATGCAGTGGCTAGGCAGTTGGCGCCTTTACCTATGGGACTTAAGCGTGCGTGGCATATAATTCAGCCCTAAAAGCAACAGCTCAGAATTGTAGGTTTTTCGAAGCCAATTAAAAAAAAAAAAAAAATCCCTAGACAATAATTTTTGCCAACTTTCTGAGCAAAAATTTTTTCTCGATCAACGTATATCTGAAGAATAATCTCTGACGCCGAAATCTCGTACAATTAATAGCCGCGCAAGAGATCGCGCTTAACAAATGCATCATTGTGGGTCAATTTTTGCTCATAAAGTTGG
Source organism: Medauroidea extradentata (assembly GCA_003012365.1). Lineage (NCBI taxonomy): Eukaryota > Metazoa > Arthropoda > Insecta > Phasmatodea > Phasmatidae > Medauroidea > Medauroidea extradentata. The sequence goes on from PNEQ01129200.1 coordinate 11,684, forward strand.
CAAATTGAATTATCAAGGATTGTTGTTTTGCAGTTTTTCTGTATTGACTTTCAAAAACTGTAGGTCTCAATTGAAGAATTCAGCGCTCATTTAACTAAAGCGATGACCCTACGTTTTTAATTCGGAAGGTGCGTAATAACGTCCAGCGCGTGCTGCTTAATTGTTTTACGATTCCGGTTAATATTTTTTACCCGGCAGCAGTCTGAAAAAAACTGTTTTTGGTATTCTTAAGATACCCCGAATCCATGTTTCTAGGATATGTCTAGAAATAAAAAATTGAGAAGCATAGTCATAACTGTGTTTTATTTTCGTAGATATAAATATGGAACACGCGTTTAGTGCACACTAAAAAAGTAGGTAGTTTTACTCATCAAGTGTATGAGAATATTCCTCAACCTTGTGCAGGAAACCTGGTTTCTGAACATGTGTGGAAATTTCCACACTCCAGTGTATTCTATGAACAAACGACACGAAAATTTCGCTCGCACGGCATTTAAGATTATCGTAGGGTCCTACACTAATTTTAAATGAAAAATTACATTTCCAGTTGTGTAACTTAACTTTACATGTTTTGAGTAATTTTCCGTTACATGTAGAGTAAATTTTCCTCGATTTTTTACAGCGTAGTTTTTCTTAAAAACACTTTCTCCTAACACGCTATAATACTGTTCATGCGCGAGCTGCATAGGGTTTTTAACATGAGAGTTGAGAAGTCACGAAGTTCTCAGTCAGGGAAACCAGTTTCGATTTTTGTTGTTTTTGTGTTTCTCACATTGGCCGACCTGTGCACGCTGTCTTGGTGGAGGAACTGGTGTTGGCAACTGCTATTTGGCGTTAAGTGGGGCTGGTCGAGAGAACACTTCATCACCGGAGAAGATGGGGTGCACCGTGGAATCGACACCGCCTGTGAAGTGGCCTGGCTGGTGTGACCTGCGGTAGGGTATAGGTGTAGGAAGGAGGAGGGTACGGTTCTTCCCCCATCCTCTTTCAATACTACCGAACACCCTTCCCTCGCCAAAGTCACCCCGCTAAATTCGTTACCTCTCGTTGACCTGGATCTCCGCCTCGCGAGGACGTTGTTTAGATGCTATCGAAGTCCGGACCAAATAGCAGACAACGAGCACCTCTAACAAATTACCTTCCGCCACCCGACGAACCATCCCCACCACCTGAACCCCTCGCTGGCAGATTAGACGTCCAGATATCCGGCGGGTTTGGATAACAGCAGCCGCCACGCGACCCCAGCTACTGTAATTACAGCTGCTGAAGAAAGTTTAGCTGTTTGGAAAGCATTTACATGACTTGCGCTCTTGCGCTATGGTTGATAAGATTATGAAGTTCTCATCCGTGTATAAAAACTGTATTCTTTTAACCAGTTTTAATTCAAACACTTTGTAAAAAATTCCCATCTCAAAACCATGCACGTAAATTAAGATCTGCCAATGCAGTGAAATATATTTTGTAGGAAGTGTTCTCTGCGAATATATTTCGCTTTATAACCACAAAACAATTTCTTGGTGACCATGATATTTTAATGGTTATTGCAAAATGCTTTTGTGGTGAGCACAAAATATGTGTGTTTTACAGAGTGATTACCAACTAAATGTTTTGTAACTGACACGAAATTTTTTTTCTTCTAATTTTACGAATTCAAAATAAAACTGTCACGTATATGTAACTCTGGAATCCACATAGTCTTGAAAGAATCTACCAGTGATTCAGTCTTGTAGCACAGATCTATGACTGTGGAAATAAATAAACGTGATCGTGTAGCTTATTAAAAATAAATAGGATAAGCGTTACATTACCTTAGTTACACACACGTTTTAGTCAAAGAAATTTTACCGGTCCATTACAATAAATTAAAGAGTTTGTTGTTAAAGTAAATTTTGAAAATAATTTTGGTGAGATCAATTGTTTAGTGTAGTTGCTGTTTTTAAGCTACGCTCAATTAACAGTGTGATTTCTGATACTTGCTGCCAATTTTTTTCCAAGGATGTTTACAATAGTTAGAAAAATGTGTCCAGCAAATTATTTAAGAACACACCAAGAATTTCGTAAAGCTTTTATGATAAAATAGGTTTGCAAAGATTTTTCTTCACCTGGCACTTAAAACAAAATTAATTTTTCATCATTGCTTACATTTACTACCTGTAGGTAAGGTTTTCGGCGTCAACTACAAAAATTACATGTGCGTGACCATTATTGTTCTTTACTTTCCTAACAACATTTCATAATTTTTCCCCGAACGGTGCGTAAAAATAAAATACCATAAAGAGTGTCTCGTTTAGTTTATGAACCCATTAAGTTCAATATATTTACCTTTCGAAATGACAGTAGTTATAATATATAAATTTATTCAATACCGCTGATTTATTAGCTATACGAACGTTGTTTTAAATCTTCATTAATAAGGACTAAATATTATATACGCCCAGGAAATTTCAATACCGGCGCAGCGAACAGAATAAATGGGGTAATGTACGTTATGTTTCTCCCATATAAATGAAGACGTGACCACGAAGCTTACTATCATCAACGTTTTAGGAACAACGTTAATTTTATTTTTAAATTAAATAAGATACGTTTCCGGTATACCTACAAAGAAAATTGCGTGTACTAGGTTATTGATAATGTCTAAAATCTTGTGTTCAGAACGTTAACGTGACTTAAAATATGAATTCGTAGGCTTAGAATATTATTAAATTAAAAGGGTGAATTTAGAATGTTGTATTCCATCATAATGATTGCTAGAAAGTATGACCTCTGAATGTAGTGAATTAAAGCGGATGAAAACTGAACACTTTTGGTATGTCTCTTTACTGTTGCATTTAAGGCCTTGTTACGGAGTTTTGCAGTGAATTCGAAACTATTTTTTTTATTGCTACCTAATACTGATATCTAACTTTCGCTGCACAGTTTTGACACTTATATGTTACTAGCAGTCCCCCGCGGCTTTGCTCGCGAGTATTATTCGTAACTGATAATATCTACTTTAATTGAAAAACCTCTTTGTACACAAGATTGGTACTTCAGTCATCTAGTGTTAGAATGTCCAAGCGGCTAGTTGAACTAATTCTGCAGAAGGATAAGTAGCTACAGCTGTCCATGCGAAAATCAGTCTTAAGTTTGTCCCTGCCACTAACAGCGACTTCTCCTGGGCCTTATTTATAAAACTGCCAATTTGACGTTCTATGGTAGTTACAGACATCTAAGGTAAGAGGTTAATCGAATGAGAAATATCTGTTTAATCTGTGCACAACCATTGGTGACGGTGCCCTCAATTATATATTGTCAAAATATTCACTTTAACTTTATTGACATTAGAAAGTTTCAGAGAGTTAAGGTTACGCGGAAACGTATTTGGTGCCCCAAACCTGAGATTAGTGAGATGATATATCGTCGGTTTACTGCCAAAAGTGACAAAGTAAAAATGAGATAAAATTATAAAAATGCTAGGAATATGTATATGTTGTTCACGAACAATTGCCCAAGTTTAAAGTCTATTCGTCTTTTCGTACTGTTGTGTCACAGTATAGTGATATACCACATTTTTATTAATATCTACAATTTAATACTGTTTTTAAACGAAATAGCATTTATGACTTAATCACCTTTGGCAGTATACGACGATATGTCAGCTGATATTGTAGAGGAACCTAAGTGGAAAGCGAACTGCAATTTTACCCCTTTTAAAGACTACATGTAAATTGCACTAATTCGATCTGCTTTGTAGTTTTTGTGTGTCAGAATTGAACGTTTGCACGCAGCTTTTAACGGAATTCGAGCCCAGAACCTCCCGGAATTAAGACCTGAGTGACAAACAACTGCGTCACGTATCGTCGAAATAAATTTTGAAAATAAAATGTATTGAAAAAAAAAATATCTGTGTCCTGGGCTTATAGAGGTTGTACAACACCACGTCTCGATAGGTTACTGTAGTGAAACTCCTGTATAAGTTGTTTCTCGCTGTTCGTTCCTGCTTTTCGGATCGTCTGCTTTGATTATTGACAAACTAAGTTTTATTCTTAATAATCAAGTTTCTTATAAAAAAATTACATACATATTTTTTAAAAATATTTACGTAAGCATCACTCTGACGCGAACAACGCCTCAATATCGCTACTTTTTAGATAGAATCGTGGGTTGATGGAAAACAAATTTTGTGCTTTTTCGAATTTCGAAATATTTTAATTTACATCTTAGACATTTGTATAAGTATCTAACTGAAGTGTAAATCACATCGCTAGCCCGTTCAGTCGAATCAAAATCGATCATTCACTAAAAAAAAACACATATCACCCCTGCACAGTATTGAGAAATCGAATTTTGAAAAATCTGAAAACCGTTTTGCGATAATTTCTGTAATTATCATCCTGAAGCAAAAATTAATTGTATATCTCGACGGGTTCGATAGATATCGGGAATTTATCTAAAACACGTTCAAGGTCTTTTCACCACTTAAGAGAGTAAATTTCGAAAAACCCTTGATTCACGTTTTAGAATACTTTATTGGTATCTCGTGGACGTAAAAAACACAGCATTAGCCCGCTATGTTCAAGATATATCGACGATTAATTAAAAACGCTTTTCACCACTTTTCACCACTTTTTACGTCCTTACGTGGCGAATTTCGAAAATTCCTGAAATTACTTTTTAGGTATTTGAATAAGCATCAGTCCTAAACAAAAATCACGTTTCTATATAAAAAACTATGGGATCGATATATATCGAATGTGAGTCGAAAACTCATATTACCCCTTTTTTAACCAGTTTAGGGCCGAATTCGGAAAATATATATTAAATAGTACTTGGGATATTTACAAAAGTACCAATTTAAAGCAAAGAGTACTTCGATATCTCGATTGATTCGATAGATATGGAAGGATAATCGAAAACACATTTCACGTATTTTCACCCCTTTAAATAAATAATTTCGAAACGATATTGAGTCCTGTCATAGACATTTGTAAAAGTAACCAATTCAAGTTAAAATCACGACGATAGCCAATTGTGTTTCAAAGATAAAGACGATTCATTAAAAACACATTTTGCCCCTTTTTACTGTTTGGGTGTCGAATTTCAAAAAAAAACCTAAAACTGCTTTTTGGGTATTTACGTAAGCAATATTTTGAAGTGAATATCAACTCTCTATCCCGAAGGGTTCGATAGATATCGATAGAAGATTGGAAACACATTTAAGGTCTTTTCAGCCCCTTAAATGTTGAACTTCGAAAAATCCTTAAATTGGCTAATATGCATTTTTACGAGTGTCCTATTAAAGTAAAAATCACGATGATAGGCCGTCGGGTTCGAGCTCTATCAACGTTTCTTCGGAAACACATTTCACCCCTTTTCACCCCCTTAGAGGTCGAATTTCGAAAAATCCCTTCTTAGTGCTTGCCTACGACCTGAAGGGAACCCCCACAAAAAATTTCACGATTCTAGGTCCAGTGGTTTGGGCTGCAGTTTGATATGTCAGTCAGTCAGTCAGTCAATCAGTCAGCTTTCATTTTTATATATAGAGATAATTTGTAGCTGAATTTTTTTGTTGAATTATACTGAACGGTTTTTTAGATTTCATTACCCAAAGTACCACGTTTTTCGTCGTGAAAATAAGCAAAAATTAAGGATTTTTTTTTTTGGCTTGCGAATGGTACATTATTTTAAAAAAACGCGTACACAGTATAGTGCAACGTGTGATTGCACATTGACTCAAATTTTTTTAAAACTTTTGGTTAAAAAATATTTGAGTTATTGGCACCAGTCTGAAAAAAAAAACTCGGGAACAAGTCCTTAAATCAGAGTGTTCGTTTAGTTAGAAAAATGCTGTAATGTGTAAAACATGTCCTACTTTTGAGAGAATTACATAAGTATGGTACTTCGAACAACATTGTGTTTGCGTTTTGGCAAAATTGCAGAAGGATTTTTTGTAACAGTTGGTTTTCACTATGTGAAACTCCTATTCCATAGTTTCAACGGTAAGTATAATTTTTTTTTGTTAACACTACAGTTATGAATCATATGATTTGGCAACGAATTGTTAATTTCGATGTTTTATTTAGAAAGCAAAACAAGTTCGTGATAAAAAGCATACATACATTAATATGATAGTTTACAAAATAAAATGTCAGTCATAAATAAAGAGAACGCTAGGCCATTTTGTCGTTCAGAATGTACCCTTAAAGAAAACCAGTTTTTCCTAAGAAGCTGTAGAAAATTACGTAGGTGAACGAAACATAAATAATAGGCTATAATTGTTTACTGGAATAAGGGCATGGTGTCAGTTAATAGCCGGTTTGATTAGATTACAAAGCGCTGGCCCAAATATTGACCTGAAAACCATTCCGCCTTTTTTAAGCTAAAAATATAGTATCTTATAGACATTTAGCTACGTACTTTGGGAAACTTTTTTTTTACTTTACTTGCTACTAAAACAGATATGCTCGTCAAAAAATGTAAGTTGTATTTTATTTTACATATAAATCACTCAATATGGTATTTAATTTCCACACAACTTTCGCTTCAGTCTATCAGTGATAACTGATGTTTAGCTAAGCTTCAGAACGTGGTTTATAGCATGTGTAAATTTTAATGAAAAAAAAAATTGTTTTCTAGCAGATTTTATATTTTTAAGGGAAACTTAACAAATTCTAGTTTGTATAAATCGTTCTAGCTACCATTTACAGCTGACGTATGCAGGTGCAGTACTTGCATCACGGAATACCAAATGCTGTGCTTATGATAACAGGCATCATTCGTGAACAATTTGTCCATTGTTGTGTTCCCTCCATTTAAATTGTCAGTCTGTATTGTACTATTTGGTATACTTCTTCAACAACTTGTTACTTTAAATATCGATCATAAACTGACTTACCACACTGAAAAAACCACTGCGATGTCACGGTAGCTAAGTGAGATAAGAAATTTAGTTGGCGTTTGCTCCACTTTCTTACACCATTTGTATTTATATCTGCCACTGAAATGTATTTTGAAATGATTTCTACTTGACAATTTTTTAAATATTTTCAGCCTTCTAAAAATAAACACGAATTGAAAAAAAAAAAATATATGCTCTTGCAGTTGTGGGAATTACTTGAAAATATTTTAATATCGTCTGAGTAAGCAATGTTCAGAGCAGTCTTTCTGCAAATTGATTTAATTTAAAATTCACTCTTTTTTAATTATTTTAAATTTTAGTGCATGAATTTGACATAATGAAAATTGACAGACCAAATATATATTTTGCTTACATCTGGCTCACACGATTAAAATATGATCTTAGATGAGTTACGCAAATTCGATTAATTTTATTTCAGTTAGCTGCTGTTGTAATTTACGCCATAATTAGTATTATGGTCCTGTTATGAAATTCCATCACCTTGGTCGCTGTAACAAAATTTCATTAGTAGCAGGAACACCCCAAAGAATAATGGACTGCTGGCTTTATGGGAAGTATTGGATACGCATACTAACGAAGTGCATTAACATCAGGTTTGCAGGCACATTTCGCAGTGCCCACGCGAGCTGTTTTAATAACATATTTTGTTGGCCAACATAATTGACTGTGTCATTACGCTCTTTATGATGACAAACAGCCATAAATTTTAATATTTTAACGAAGGACCTATTTAACGCCGTATCGTGACAATATCGTGTCTGTAATTTAAGATCACAGAAATTATTATCAGTAATGGATTTTGCCCTCATTTCGGAAGGTACGCCTATGAGCACGAAAATGTCATTAATTAAAAAAGCTGTTGTCCGTCAGGAAAAACTACAATTTAGTTTTTGCATTGCTAGTTGCGATAAATTGAGTATGAAGACAGGAAATTGTGTCCACATAACCCTATTTTTATCCAGCTGGGCTAGTTAATTATTTCTGGTCATCTTCTGTTGTAATATAAGTACTACGGATTTTCGATTTTCATTTATTTGTTTTAATGACAAGATCCTTTAAATTTGAATCCATATGTAGCATATTTAACGTATCTCTATAATCATGCATTGACAACACCGTAAAAATGTTTGTACTTTTACAAAAAAAATCGATTGTTACCCATTAGATATTCCTCGTAAATCTACAAAGATTGTTCTTGTAGACAACACAAAGAGAGTGTGTATGTGTGTATGTATATATATATATATATATATATATATATATATATATATATATATATATATATATATATATATTTGTAAAATTAGTTTATAAAGATACATTTTGTATTTTTACAAGAACAACCTTTGTAGATTTACAAAGGATTATTTTGACAAATGGTTTTCTAAGGATTTCTCTAGTAAAAGTACAAAAATATTTTTACAGTGAGTGAAATACCAATCACCACTAAAACATTGTGGCTGCCACAAAATTATTTTGCGGTTACTAGAAAATAACTTTGCAGGAAAGACTTCCTACAATTTTTTTTTCTTTCTATACAAGCTTTAAACAGCAAATCATTAGAAACAACAAAAAATTAGAAGTAATCCACTCAGGATACATTTGTCAATCTAAAGATAAAAATATGTAGGCATTGTAATATGATAAAGGAAACACAAAGTCAGATTTAAGTAAAACTGATTATAAAAAGAGAAGCGTTTTACAGCACTCTTAGATTGACCAGCAAAATATACAAAAGAAAATTTTCATCTCTTACGTTTAACACTTAACAATAAGATACATTGAACGAAAACAAAACGTAAAAGTGTAAGTAAATATGAGAGTTATCAGAGATTCGTAGCAAAAGAAATAAGACGTCTTTAAAAGTGATTTAATAATTATAATTAAGTAATAAAAGAAACCCACAGAAAATTATACGAGTGTGTTGTAACTACAGATTACATAATAACGCGTCTTTACTTAAGAAAAATTAGCTCCAGTCATTGTGAAAGGCTTTGTAAATAATGTAATTTATAGGGCCCTGAAAAATGCGCGTTTCCTTTCAAATACGAGCTAGAAATCCAACAACTGCACGTTCGTGTCACTTTTGCAATTGACCCTTGACTTATTTGACACCTTCTGGAAGTTGCTGAGTCAATAACAAAAATGTAACTAATCAGATGGCCATTTTACCGTGGAAGCGAGCAGCTAATGAGCAGCTGCTGTCTGCTTGAGAAAACATACATTCTTGGAGGCTAGCTTGCTGGTCAGTGAACACGCGAATTTTTCCGAGCTCTAGCCATTTTTAGACCTTGATGCTTAAGAGGGCGTGGTACATAATTCAACGCTAGAAGCATTATTCTATAATGATATGTTACTTGAAGCCAATTTGCGAAAATTAAACAATAGCAATCCTAGACAATAGTTTTAGCCAACGTTTTAAACAAAATTGTTTCCAGTGTTACGAACTTCTGAGCCACAATCTCTGACGCCGGAACCTCGTGCATTTAACTGCGGCGCAAGAGATCTCGCGTAACCAATTAGTAGAGATATGAAAATTTCGCGTTATTTTCTGACAGCTGACTAGACTCCAAGTGACTATAGGCTCGTTCGACGTCTTCCGCTGGCCGATATTGCCGTGACTTGCCACGGAGAATGTTTACACGGTAGAGAGGCTAATCTCTTTAAAGACGTAACGCACTTAAATGACAACACATGAATTTCGTGGCCAATTGAATCGCAGATTAAGCTCTGTTATGTATAGGAAAGTGAAGTTTAGTCTGCTACCAAATGATAACGCGAATTTTGCATGTCTCTACCAATTAGTAATTTTGGATAAATATTTACTCTTAAAGTTGACAAATACCATTATCTAGTATTATCAATGAGTATTTTATCCATATTGGCTTCGGAAAAAGCGTAGAAATCAGTTGATGTTTTCATCGTTTATTAATCCACCACGCACTCTTAAGGGCAATGACAATTGCACCCGTGAATAAGTATATATACTGTGACTGAATTTACTGATATAGATAACATTGTACATTTCAAATACCGAAGTTAAATGTTATGATTAGAGTCACGATTTTTTCGTGAAAAGATTTTCGCAACATTTTCTTTTAATAACTTACGTGCACGTCGGTAGCTCTGCTTCATGGTTATTGGCAGCGTGTCTTTGTTCAGACACGTTTCTCACTTGATTGCACCCATCAGAATAAGACAATGGACGACTTGAAAAGAGGCGGAGCTTCAGTCTGGTGTGGGATACAATTCATATCTCCATGGATGCCGCAACCGAACATGCATTCATTTCGGTGTTTGGCTTCACATCTCCCGGATGAGATGTATGTAAAAAAAATTATTATTTATTTCGAATTTACCGTTTTTTTTTTTCAGGTAAACATTGATCTTATGCATTTGCGTATCTTAAACATGAAATTGTAACTTTTTTTTTTTACTCTTGCGTGTACGTCTATGAGTGCGAAACATTTTTGGTTTCTGCCATCACCAACTAACAAATCAGCATGTTTGTAAACAAGCTTTGTTTCCCACAGTACTCTCTTCCTGCGGTGTGACGTCAGAGGCGTGTACATCATGTCGTCCATTGCGACACCGTAAGTTAGTTATTTACCAGAAGAAACCCTAGACAAGTGGTTGTTAAAACATCCAATCACGGACCACGAAGCAGAGCTGCAGATGTGCACAGAAGACATTAAAACCAATTGATGCAGAAATCTTTTCGTCATAAAATTGTGGCTGTAGTTATGATATTATCAAAGCCTCTACGTCTGTCATGTTAGTAGCTGACACATGTGAACGTTGGCTGTAAAATAATACTACATTAAAACACTACTGCGATAAACGTTCCTATCTACCCGTGCTTGAAACGCGTTGCAACTTAACATCGTAACACACATTACTTATGCATGTATACGAAAATAACATACACCTCAAACATTGTTTCTATAATTTAAAAAACTAGGATAGTTTATTGGAAACACGATTTTCAGTATTCCCAAAATAGTCAAAAACGACAATTTAAGACTGCCGTACCTGGAATACTTACAACTGGGTTCGAAATAAAATTAGTACAAATATGTACTGAAATTTCAATCACAAGTTTCATAAATAAAAAGCAGTGGGTCACTACGCTTAAAATCCCATACAAGTAAAGCTCTGCGCGCCATTTTCTAGGTTAGTGGGTAAATGTAATACTGCGTTTCGTACTGCGGGAGGCGGTATCCTTAATAATCCGTCGATTTTGTGCCTCATATACACAAAAGTAGCCTACATATATAGGTAAGTACCTTAACTCTTAATTTACTATCACATTTACTGTTAAAATGTCTGCCTGTTTCACATATATTTAGGCTAACTCTGGCACCTTTACGACAACAGTATATTCAAAATAAGGTATCAATTTTCTAATGGTATGAACTACCATCTCTTAATGCCATGCTCATTAGTTTCTACTGTTTTTTAGATCATTTTTTTTTATCTTAAACGAGAGCAGTTATCAAAAAATCCGTTCGGCAGTTTTGTTTAAAATGTTTTTGGCATGATAACTAGGGCGCACGTGAGTAGCCCTAAAATCACTAGCCCTAAAGTCACTTTCACTAAAGTCACTAGCCCTAAAGTCACTAGCCCTAAAGTCACTAGCCCTAAAGTCACTTGCCCTAAAGTCAGTAGCCCTAAAATTATTTTAGAGCTAGTGGTTTTAGGGCTAGTGACATGTACCCGATAACTATTTTTTTCAAGGAAATTAATTTTACGATTTTGACGAATTGCGTAAATTACGTAACTAGCTGAAACCATACTATTTACTGTCTTGAAAAAAAAATCAGCCAACATTTAAAAGACAATTTTAAACATAACTGCCAGACAGATTTTTGACACATGCTCTCGTTTAGGAATAAAAAATTAATATCGCAAAAAAAAGTATAAACTAGAGAACATGGCCTTAAAATGTGTCTGTTTCCTCTTTAAAATATGTGTATATCGTGCTTTCAGCATTCCCGTGTCGCCCTTTGTATGGTGAATGTTCCCGAGTCTGGGTGGTCGTAATGCAAGGGCTTATCAGTGCGAGCTTCATGTTCTTCTTAAAAGCTCATGAAAACTTTCTGCCAGTATCCCCAGGTGGCTTCAATTAACCACCTAATTAAACCCATTACTCTTAATTAGAGACATACTACGAAAGAGTTCTTGTAAAATCTTAGTTTTCCCCAAGAATTTAACAACTTTCTGAAGTGTGGTATAAAACTTCCCTATACAAAGTCTTTCGGTTTTCAGTGACGGCATTAATTCAAAAAGAAATCAAATAACTGTTGTAATATTAAATGTCATTTACACCAGTCGTTGTAATTTCTGTAAGTCGTTTATACAATCATAACCAGCTGTAAGACACACACATCATAGAACATGCTATAAGTATACAACACTTCGCTGACAATTCGTATGCCAGAGAAACATGGATGACATACTGCAACACTTACGAGTAAGATTATAGTAAATAAAGGATGACATATCCTTAAATTTTAACCCAATATTCCCAAATTTTTCTGTGTGTTCAAGTGTTGTGTCGTAACATATAATGATCTGTACTGTTTTTTGTACACAAAATACTTCACGCAACTAGAAGGTGAGGTGTGAGAGATTAACGGCTCTTTAACAAGTTTGGGCCCGAATTTATACATTTTTGACGATTAATGGACGACTTGACATACACACCTACTGACGTCACACCACAGGAGAAGAGTACTGTGGGAAACAAAGCTTGTTTACAAACATGTCGGTAATGGCAGAAACAAAAAAAAAATTGTGCACTCATAGACTTGCATGCAAGGGTAAAAATATTAGTTTTAATCTCATGGTTAAGATACGCTAATGCATAAGATCAATGGTTACCTGAAAAAGCGGAAAATTCCAAACAAATAATCAATTTTCTTGACATACATCTCATTCCTCACATGTACAGCCAAACATCTAAATGAAGGTTATGTTCGGTTGCGGTATCGATGGAGGTATGAATTGTATCCCACACCTGACTGAAGCTCCGCCTCTTTTCAAGTCGTCCATTTTTAAAGCACAAATGGGAGCCAATATCGTAATATCGCTTTGTTACATTGTTATAACTGGTGTTAACTGTGTTTCCTGATTCTATAGAGACTAAATACAGCGTGATGGTAGCAAATTAGTTCATTAACTAAATATACACTTAATTGATAAAAATAGCTAAAATATGTATAACGTTTGTCTCGAAAATTTACATTATACGGTTAAACCAATTTGCAACAAAGTTACGGAGCAATGTTATATTATCGGCTCGTGTCTGGGTTTAGAAAAACAAACCTCCTGAAAGCCGAGAAACTCGGACCCATACTCTTTAACAGAAAAAGCAGTAATTTTTAATTTTACCAAACACTGTCGAATTCTTATACATTGCATTAATAGCAATTGCCCTCAACTGAAATATGTTTCTGTTGCATATTCTTTGACAAGGACATGTCAAAGAAGCCATTTGTCTGTTTTCGTTGCTTAACCAAAAGTAACACAAATTGCATGAATTGAATTATTTAGAGTTAATATAAATGTACGAAGGTACAGAAAAACAACTTTGTAGTTTCACGTACTAATTGTTTGTATTAAAAAAAATTCTTGTATACCTACAATTGTGCAAATCTTTTGAGTGCCTGCATTTTTTAAAATCAGAAATTTCTCACGCAATAATAAATGTGTAATTCTGTAGCTTATTACTTTTTAAATTTTAATATAAATTATTTAGTTTGTTTCGTTTGAATTGTTAATTGTTTGGGTAAGTAGCGAAAATAGTCGAATCGCTACTTTAATATACACTTGAACTAAAACCACGGAACCGAAAAATATTTAATTTGTGTGAAATTAGTATTAAGATAACTTGTAAGAGATGGACAGTGTTTGATAAAGTTATAAAATTATGAATTTTTTATGCAGAGCACCCTTATTGGCCAGTCATGACACTAGAAAACAAGCCAAGTGCTCAGTGATGTAAACCCTAACTAACCGTTACCAAAAGTGAAGGTAATATAAACGAATCAAGTCTATCCCCGAGAACTAACATATAGCCTAAGGATATGCCAAAATTCACTTTATTTCCCAGCAACAGACTAGACTCATAACCAGATAACTGCACGATTGTTCAATGATTCCTATTGGTTAACAATGTCAAAGCAGATAATGATTCTATCTTTATTAATATTTCAACGGCAGTGTCCCCAATCGCTGTAAAGATGTTACAGACGTAAACTGCATCACGTACATAGGCTACTCATTGCAGTAAATTACAAATTGTACTTTGGTATGTACACGGCAATTAAGGACCCTGTACAGCACGCGTATGAATGAACTGTATTGTAGCGTGTTTAGAAAGAACTTTTTTTTAAGAAACACCATTTAACGTTCGTTTACTATATTTATCTACGAAAAGAAAACACATTTAAAACTACGCTACCCTACGTTTGTTTCAAGACATTATGCTTAAGAACATGATTTCAGTGACCTCGAAATGCCTGACAACTGCTTTCCGCAGGCTGTGTCACGTAAAAAAACTATAAACAAGACTAGTAAAACAAGAATAGAAAAGCACTTTAGTGGACTTTACTGTACACTCTCCGTTAGTAAAACAGAAGGGTCACCACTTTAAACCCCATAGATGAAAGCCAACGGCCAGAACAATGCAAGCCAGGCTCTCGTCCTACGCATAAAGGCGACACGGGTGTTAAGGGCTTATGCCTTTTTTTTTCAGACTGGTGCCAATAACTCAAATATTTTTTAAGCAAAAGCTTTGGTAAAATATGAGACAATGTGCAGTCACACGATGCACAATACTGTGGAAGCGTTTTTTAAAATAATGTACCATTCGTCACCAAAAATTTATTTGGCTTCATTAAATCTAAAAAACCGTTCATTACATTGCCACAAAAAAATTCAGCTACAAATTATGACTAGAGACACTGGAAAATCGCGGGAATAGTTCACTGTTTGCTAGGCTCCAGCGTGATGTATATAACACTGAATGTTTCGTATCAACATTGTCTATCGTTTATTTGTAGCATTGTTTCTCTCTACAGCAGGCCCTGTAAGAACTGTACAGCTTGGACACACAGCGTGTGTGATTTGTCCCAAAACTGTTCACACGTGTCACGGTTAATATAATACAGTTTATTGGAGACTATTTGAAACATTTTCGCGATTTTCCAGTGTCTCTAATTAAGACATATTCGTGTTAAAACTGTGGAGCGAAATTTTGATACTAGTATTAGGTACCAATAAAAAGACATTTTTGAAATCACTGCAAAACTAAGGAACAATCCCTTGATGCACGAGTCAGTCTAGCCCTTATTACTCCCGAGCTTCCGTACCTCGAACGAGGAATTTAGGGCATGCTTTATAGGGCTCTTTCGTCTAGTCTGCAACCCAATAATACAGCGAATCTTGCAGGCTTCTGCTAATACATAGAGTCCTAGATATTTCGCGAATTTATTTGAGAATATGTTGGATTTCAAACTTCTGTGCTCTTTAGTCACTTCCGCGATTGGGTCATTGCCACTGGAACTCTTCCTCGAAATCTATGAACGAACAGCAGACCTGCATGAAAACACCGACTGACTCCCGTGCTACCGTGTCACTTGTACAACTGGCTACTCGCTGGAGCAGCAACCAATGTACAAGTGAACCATTTTATGCATAAAAGAACCAAGCGTCATTGTGAAGCAACTGAGAAAATCTGGGTTCAATGATAAACACCTGCATTTAATTACAATTGCGTGCATGTCAAAATTGCAGAACATGAATCCGTACAAGGACATATAAGTTATTAATGTAACTAATTTAAGTTTTAAGTTCATATATTTGCTACTAATTACTAGAGGAAATTATTTTTGGTGAAAAGAATTATGCAACATTTTGTTTCAGAGCCTCGCGTGCACATCTGCAGCTCTGCTTCATGGTCTGTGATTGGCTGTTTTTAACTCTCAACATATATGGATCTACCCGCAAATCGCAGACGGGTAGTGTCGCAGTGACGTTATGCCAGTCAGATGTGTGCCGCCTCTACACGGATACACGTTGCCAATAACTCCGTACCAGAGCTGCAGATGTGAACGTGAGGCATTGAAACAAAATGTTGCATTATATTTTTCACCAAAAATCATTGCCTCTAGTAATTACAGAACAATAAAATATCGTGCTTGGTTCCTTTATGAAAGATATGGTTCAAGCTGAGGACAAGAGTGTACACAGGACTGCCTAGTCTAGCCGACTGGTCGCTGAACCGGCGAAATTTCTGATTCTCTACTAACAGGTAGAGACTTGAAAAATTCGAATTTCCTTTTGGGAGAAAGCTTTAATTCCAAACACTGTAAGTTCGTGTCCGCGAAAATAATTTTGCTCACTCTGTTTCCGTGCCTTACGTGCACATCTGCAGTTCTGCTTCGTAGTCAGTGATTGGATATTTTAACTGTCACGAGCCTTGGGATTCTACCGGCAAACCAGAGACGTGTGTTGTTGCAGGAACGTTATTGTAATTGGCTCAGTCAGATGAGATACGCCACGTTACAAAGACACGCTGCCAATAACCATGAAGCAGAATTGCATACGTTCACGCAAGCCACTGAAACAAACTGGGACAAAATTCTTTTCGCGACGAAACAGGGTCCCTAGCAATTGGCCTTGGATGTATGTGACACATCCTGGAAGTCTTTGAACTAATAACACAAATCTAACTAATGCAGGCATGTATCATTGTGCCAGCGGGCAGCCAATAAATAGCCGGTGTCTGAGTACACACACGTGTTTTTGGAGACTAGTATACAGGCCAGCGAATCCGCGAATTTTTCGGTCTCAGGGACAATTTTTTGTTACGAACGGTACCGATCACAAGTTTCGTTTAAGAGCGTTCAAGGAAAAAAATTCAAAATTTTATATTTGTATGAAACACTGTTAGTTTTGTATACGTTACGCGGGAGTTCATTATCATCTTACAAAAATAATTAGCTCAGAAAGTTTCCCATAATAGCATTTCGAAGTCAATAACTTTGCATGTTTTTGTTCATACATCCCTGAAAACCAATTAATATAATAAAACGAAATAACTTACATTAAAAGTACATGTCACTGGAGAGGGTATTACGTATGTAAAACCCATTAAAAATATTGTGTTTTTTTTTAATTTCTTAATGAAACAAAAATATTTCTTGGTCGTTTTCTCGATAGTTTTATGTGTTGTTTATTACAGTTTTCTTTGTTTTTTTTTTATTATTATTATTTTTTTTGCGATATGGTACAATCCCAAATGAAATATTTTCATTTATGTACACATACGTCATAACCTTACACCAGCCAAATTTGGCTCGTTTCTTTTACGCTTTTCTTCTCTCGTTCTTGGGTTTTTGAGACTAAATTACGCTGCAATGTGTTTGCGTAAGAGCTTTATTTCAATTTATTATTCCTATTGCAAGAACCTCTAACTTAAATTATTTCTTATTTCTTAGACATAATTTACGTTCTTACATGTGAAATGTTGAATTATTTTAATTTAAGGTAAGAAGTGATGACTTTTACAAAATGAGTGCATGGTATAAAAACCTTTTACGGCCTTGGGCGAGGGCTGCGGTTTTAAAAAGGTAAAATCTTTTGATTTGCGTGTTAGCTTTCAAAGTTTAAATTTGTATTTTTGCTGTACCACAAATTAAATTGAAAATGAAACTATATTCGAATATGAGGTGTAGCCAATTATTCACAATGCTAGCTTCAGAAGCAGTTCTCACATTATTGTTTATAAAGTCCTGGCGAAACGTTGTTCCGAATAACACCGCATCATTCAAGTGTGCGTTAAAAATACGTGTGCTGTTCGCAGAATCGTGCGTGTTTGAAATTAATTACGGAGCATCCACTTTGCTGTTCGGACCTCGTCGCTTTTCAAATTAAATCGCCCCCCGTCAGCTTGGAACTTTACATTTTGATACCAGGAAAAAATAATCCCCCCTCGTTGTTTTTGTTTAATCTCGCCGAGGAAGTATCGTGCTAATTGGAAACTCGCTCCACGACTTCCCCGCCTAGGGGGCCGCGAACGTTCGTAGTCTACGCCCGAGCATCGTTCTTATGGCGTCAGCGAGAATCGTCCAGTCAATTAGTTGAATGGACAGCCCGCGGCACTTAAGGGGGTTCCAGAGGAGAGAAACCATAATGTTATATTTGTACGAAGTAGTTTTATTTCTGTAGACATTACTTGGAAGTATGTTTACCTCGTACAAAAAAAAACTTACCTCAGCCTGTTATCACATAATGACATTTCAAAGTCAAAATATACGTCATACACCTCATGGAAACCAATAAACATAATGAAACTAAATAATTTATAACGAATCTACATGTCGCTAAAGCTACTGCTGGAACTACATAAAGACCCACTACAAAAAATCTAAAATTCAGAAAATGTTTGCTACACTTTGCAATTTAAAAACTATACATATGTACATATAGGGTTTTTATGTGCTTAAAGTACTAGCCTGTGACATGCACTTTCGCTGTGAATTATTTTCTTTCATAATGTTGATTGGTTTCAGGGGCTATATACTTTGAAATGTCACTATGTGAAAACTAGCTGAGGTAATTATTTTGTAAGCCGAAAATTTACTTACAAGTAAAGCCTAAAAAACTATACAGCTAGCGCATGAACTGCGTTGCAACGAGTTTGAAGAAAGTTCTTACAAGACCTGCGTTTGATATCTGTATCTACGAAAATAAAATACATTTAAACTAAGTTTCTGTATTTTTTTTGTTTTCTAGATATCGTGCTTAGGAACATGAATTCGTGGCATCTCAAAATGGCTCAAAACGACTTGATCAGCCTGGTGTCAAAAGTAGAAAAGCACGCCCTGAACATTACTGTGCACTTTCAGTAAAAAGACAAGTACAGTCTATTCAGGATAAACTGGTCGCTGCTTACAATTTTCAGTGAGTCGTTATGTCTCCATCTTTACTATTTTAAATATGAAAACTTCTATGTAACTAGAAACTAGTGAAATAATTTCACAACTCTCTAATCTTTACTTGTATTGCCACAATTAACGCATTTTTTTATTATTATTATAAGTGTTTGGTAGTGTTCACTTTAAAGTGAACCGAGTATAGGGTTCACAGATTAAGGTTTCGCAGGGAAAAGTCAATGAGCACGCCGTTTTCGCTCCCTGCCCGTAAAGGCGACACCGTTGCTGACACTCGAGCCAGTTTAGTTCTTATCGCCTAAGTGTTTCTGTACTTCAAACACGTAATATAATGCCTTCTGTAGACTATAGGGCTTCCTACCTGGGCTTGAAATATGTTTCAGTAAGTTGCTAGAATTAACTTTTTTACGAAAGTCTTTAACATGCAATGCATTTGTGTATCTATCAAAATAACACACACTTCAAACTGCGACTCCATAAATTAAAAAAAAAAAAAAAATCAATAGTCTTGTTTAAAAACGAGATTAATTAACAACTCGAAATGCCTAAAAACGGCATTCTCAGATTGCCAAATATATGGAAGTAGCAACTGTATTCTAATAACCGAGAAATAGAGTCATGCGCCGGACTTTGAACCATACTTTCCACAGATACAATTATACGGTCACAGCGTAAGTGAGTGTGAGAGATTTTTGTCATTGCTTAACATCGAGGTATTTAGCGCTCGTGAGGGGTAGCATGAGGTGAGAATGGAGCTGCGCCGGAATTAAAGGGCGGGAAGTAGGACATCTCTGAGAAAGTCCGCCAACCAACGTCATCGTCCGACGCGATTCCCACATGCGTGACCCATCCCACCGGGTATCGAACCCGGATCGCCTTGATGGGAGGCCAATTCGGCCCTCTGTCACCGCTTAAAGCCATGATCCATCGTGCCTACTGATATCATGATAAGTAGGGACTGGATAATTTCGCGAATTCAATGACCTCTAGGCTAGAATCAACTGAATGCATACTCAAGCCTCGTCTATTCGTTCATTGTCTGTTGTTCCACTGAGTAGCAGCAGGTGGATAAATAGTCGGGGCTTGAGTAGTATAGTACAATGGAGTCTAGTACAGGTCATTGAATTCGCAAAATTTTCCAGTCCGTAATGATAATTCATTTTTTTTATTCTTAAACGACAGCAGATGTCAGTAGTATGATTTGGTTCCTTCTGGGACAAGGATTCGGAGTGTGGCGCCCGCCCGAGTGTGGTGCCCCCCGCCATGTTGTGACGTCACGGCCCCGACCGCCATGTTGGATGACCTTGACCTTTAACCTTGACCTTGACCTTGACCTTGAGTGTCAAATTACCAAAATTTCCCAAAATTTCGAAAATTTCGAAAATTTAAAAAAAATTCAAAAATTTCCAAAAAAATTTCAAGAATTTCAAAAATCCCGAAAAAATATTACCTCCATT
>PNEQ01129203.1:0-22054 GCA_003012365.1 Medauroidea extradentata
GTAGTAGTTAATAGTATGTAACAGTATTCAATCTTGTAATTTCTGTTGTTAATACATTGTATTCTCTTTCAGCAAACTTTTGTAAACATAATACTCCATTTGTAAGAGGGGAACGATATTGTTTTCAATTATTATTTTCCAATTAATAATGTTAAATCTAATACTTTGCCTTTTTATAACTTATATGTAATATGAGACTGTAGCTTCTAATGGATAGTTTTCTTAGTTGCCACATATAGACAAAACAATTTAGTACAGCTGGCGCGATTCGCGATACCACACCCGTTGTGTCTGCCGCGGTCGTGTGGAAGAACTATGCACGCCTTGCACAAGTTCAAGGACACACCGGCCAACCTTAGTTCAACAGAGTACAGCTGATGCTTGTAAACAAACTGTCAACTTCAAGGAGGCAGTTTCTTCACCTTAGTTATCCGTCTTTCTCTAGTTAGTCCATTCAAGTAATTCCTATCCACATGGAAGAGTTTAACCACCTTCTCCATATTCCCACTGCCAGAAAAAAATTCCAGATTTGAGCCCGACTTTCACATCAATCACGGAACGGCCTAAAGATCCAGGGACGGATCTTCTTCGAAAATTGGGGGGTAATGTTGCAATATTGCCTGGCAAGCCGGACAGCAAGACGTCGAGCGGCATTCAGGTCAGCGTTGGGAAACCACGGAAGACAGCAACTCACCTCCCCCCTCGTGGTTGCACAATATTGAGGACAAGCACGCCGATATAAGGCGCTGTTACCAAGCTACTATCATCTTAATGTAATACTTTAATAATCAGTAATATTGCGCTCCCCTCCTAATAAATAGATCACATTGTAACCTATTTTGTATTCAGAGTACCTGCCACTGTAGTATAGTAAATGCCATTTTAACCATAACTGTCTTAAAGTCATTTTACCCTAAATAATATCTAAATAAACCCACAGTGTAGCTACCATCTGAGTGAAACCCCCCAAACTAATAATAAATTAGGAACCCCAAATATAATAATCGACGTACAAAATAAACCATTTTGTAACAATATAAACATTTATTCTGGCTCAAATGTAACAATGGTTTGAGAAAGCAAACACATTTTTTATGGTACAGACCCAGAAAAAAATTATTTTATTAAAACTGTACGACACCTTCACTGCAAAACTATAAACTACTCTATGCCCTTATGCGGCACAGTTCACTATTTTGCACAAAGAATACTTAATATTTTGATAAATTGTACTGCTCAATTAAATATATGTATGTAATTATATTTCTGTAATTCATTCAATTAAAATGATTGACCCTTCAAAGAACTTTTAGTTATTATTTACAAGTATCCAGTTTGAGGTAAACCATTGTCCGATTTCTGAAAAATTCAAAGCTATAGTGTTTTTATAATGGCAAACTGGTTACAAGAAAAAAATTGCAATGTATATTAATGGGATACTCGTATAAATCTTTTACAATAGAATACATAAGATTAGCCTGATCGGCGGAAATTTGTGCCCGTATCTTAAAACGCTCGACACGATACCTCCTAAAAAGTTTTCATCTCTACACGTCACATTTGACCCAGGTTCGATCCCCGGCTTCGGCTATCCATATTTAGGTTTTCCATGGTTATCCTAAATCGCTCCAGGCGACACCCTTCCCATTTCCTGTTCTTGTGTAAGTCCCCTCATGATCTCGCTGTCGAGGAGACGTACATCCCAATAAAAACCATACAATCACTACACATGAATCTGGTCTTGATGAAGTAGTTATTTCAACGGTTCTACCACAGAGAAGGTCGCTGCCACAAGTAGCCTCAATGAAATAACCTTAATAAGTAAAGAAAAGTTGAAACCTGCAATTTTATTTGGACCTCTTATCAACAACGTAATGAAAGATAATATATAAATTATATATATATAAACGATAACTGAGAGAAAAATAGTACTGAAACACGTTTCGAGCTATTACAGAAGAATTTACTAGGTAATATAAATTGCCAATTTACCGGAACGTTAAACATAATTTTTGGTAAACCTTAACTGGGTTGGAAAAATCTGTGTAAATGTTCACATTCAACAAAATATTTTCCGGAAGATACAAGACATCACAATCCAGGAAGAGGAAAACTTTCTATTCGTCAGAAGGAACGACAGAATGACATATAGTGCAGAATATTGTTCGATTTTGAAGAGGGACGAGAAAATATTGAAAAGGATTCGCAAGTATGGCAAAATAGAAACATTAAAAATAACCAAAAAATTTTTGCCTTTCGTTAATGACAAAAATTTCAGAAACTGTCAGTACAGTCTCTGACACTATATTTATATGTTTGGGAAAAACTACCCCTTTTGTGAATTTGTTACTGAATGATTTTGTGCTTACATTTCATGAAAAATTTTTTTCATATTCCCCTATACTATGTTAAAATCTGGCATGGAACAGTAAAAATAAAACAGTTTCTGGTGTCATCAAAAGCAAATAAAAACGGATTAAAAATTTTAAAGGAAATAATTAGAAAAGAATGTGACTATTATATACTTACTGCCTACCTGAATGCAGGAGTGGTTACCACCACGTAGTCTGGCGTATTTGACTTAATATTCATAATATAGAAATTTACCACTATGTTATAACAAGAAACACAAACAACAAATAATTGTTTTAATTACTAACACCTATAGCAGGAGTGAAATTACACTTATTTATTAAGTATTGTAAGTTAAATGGATATTATCATTTATAACTAACTACAATATTTAACTCTACAGCTTATAATACTATCATTGGCCATCCAGTGCTTATAACTTTAAATGTATCTTTGCCGAACAGTCTACACATTTCTGAACACAATTAATAACTCTGATCTTAACATGTCTCACAAATTGTCATAGATGTACAGAAGCATGGCATTTTGTAAAATGTCATATCAAATTTTATCTCCGTAATGGCGCCGGAGGTCGCTGTTTACACGCAAGCACATAATGCATTATTTATTCTTTACGTCATGACGATTTAGAAGTCAAGCCTGATTTCAGATACGCGCTGTAATAGCTTCAATGAGGCTATGAATCAGATCTAATAGCCTAAATATTTATGTATTAAACGTTGGCCTAATATTCAAGCAAAGTGAAAAGGTGATGTTTATTTTTTGCTTTTGAGAAATATTTTTTTATTTAACTTCTACCCTATTTCCATTCACAGGACGTAAAAGATTTTTAATTGACTTACTAAATATTTTCAAAAAAAGTTTTCTGTAAAAAAAGTGTGCTTCAGCAATAAAATTACATAAATTATACTGCTATGAGTTCTCAGTAATTAAAAATGTGTTCGTAATTTTTGTGGTGTGCAAAAATTGTGCTTTACGGCGATTTTCATACATTGTATTGAACATGAAGCATTTATGTAATGAAGAGAACTTTACTAATGTATTGTGTTTAATTTTGGTTTTTACTTTATTTTCTTTTGATGTAGCACGGACTGCATACTTACCAGCAACTCCCCGACCGTTCATTGGCATCGTCATCTGAAGCATCAACACCCAGTCACGTGCTGCAACCGAGGTACGATGTTTATCTTTATTAACATGGTTGCTTGAAGACATTAAATATTGGAACCCTTAAAAATATAACCACACATAATTCGGCATAATGAAGACTGTGCAAATTGTTCACAGACACTGAAAGAGGTGGCGCAGCGGTTTCACGTTGAATTCGCATACGGAAGGGCACAGGTTCGATCCCCGGCTTCGGCCATGATTTCGGTTTTCCATTGTTGACCGAAATCGCTCCAGGTGAATGCTGGGATGATTCGTTAACAAAGGTCATGGCCGACTCCTCTCCTGGTTCCTGTCACTAAACTAAGTTGTGTGTCACCGTCTCTAATGACTTCGCTGTCGACGAAACGTAAACCTCACTCGACTTGCCTTGTTCGTTCACAGAAAAGATTAACTGCTTAAGACATTATTAAAATAAGCCTTTTTAAGCGTCTTTTGTAAAAATATCCGTGCGTTGCTGACATTACCACAGTGTGCAACTCTGAGGAAGTTTCAGTATCTCGTTGACTTGCACAGTTCCCTGTGAAGACCTCCTGGGGTTCGTCATGTTTTTATTAATATCGTCTATTTGTTTTTGAGTGTTACGAAAAATAAACTGCAATGTTACTGACAAAGCTCATGATATTTCGTTTAAGAACAAAGCCGAAATACCACAATTAAATTTTGCCAGATTATTAAAATAAGGTAAGGAACTATAGCAATGATTTTACAAGTGCTATTATTAGTGGAATGTGAAGACACAAGCGCAGTTCGTCAGTAGACAATTTTCTAAAGTCAGTAAAAAAAATAAATCAACTTATAAATAAAAGCTCAGTAATATCTCTTAAGAATTAACTTTGCGCAGCTATTGTTGAGTGATAGAAAATATTTATCAGTTAGTAAACAGCTTGCTAACTTAGGTATTAGAATAAATGTATGTAACGAAATTGTTTAAAACACGTTGTATTGCGCGTGTGCATGGCAAACCTACTTATATTATTGGAATAGCAACATAATACAATTTCACAACTATAGTACTGAATGAGAATGAGCGATACTGGACAGTAAAAAAACTTTCCGAATTCCTTTACTATGTCTCTAACAGCTTTTCAGTTTGATTCTTGGCAGCGTCAACTACTCCTTAGATGCCAGCAAGCACTTTTTGGTCAATGCTGGCCATATTAAACCCCGGCAATGATAAATACTGTTCGTTATCTTTGCTAGATTGCTACGCACTATAGAAGACAGTTGTATTAATTCAAATTTGAAATAAATTTTAACTCGCGAGCATTGGTATGATATTGCAACATAGTAACAAAATATACAGAATGTCCCGTAAGTCCGGTCTCATAGAGCAAATAGAAATTGGTGAAATATGGAATGTTTTAATAGTGTTGAAGTGTGTTGTCGTAAGACAACATCAGTGTGCTCACTTTCATGTGTAATTAAGATAAAAAATGCTCAAACTGATGGTCCCAATGCACTTTGCACATGCGTATACAATGGTTAAAATTGCTTTGTACACGATGTAACATGGTCGGCGGGATGGAGCGGCATGTGTTAGTAATGTTATTATTTACAATAACGTTTCGTTACACTACAGCACTATTAAAATATTCCATATTTCACCAATTTCTATGTGCCCTATCAGACCGAACTTATATGACCGAACACCTTGCATAAAAACCGAGGAAATTTTTAAGCAATTACATTGTCAGGTTTTGCAGTTTCCAGTTCGGTGAAAGTAGCATGAATATTTTTTATGTAAAGACCTCAATTTAATTGCGCTTTACATTATGAATTAAATAAATTTTGAATTGAAATGATTTTATGTAAAAACCTCATATAAAATTGGGACGTACAACATAAAAATAGCATTCAATGTAGTTGGTCGAGTACGGACAAATGTACGCTCGTATGTGATGCTTAACAACGTGAAATATCTCGTCAAGAAACAAATTTCAGTTGGATTTAAGAAATGCCTGAAATTGTCTTATGCTTTCCATAAATTACGATTGTTTACAGAAAACTAATCAATAAAATGAACTGCATTATGTGGGAAATAATTCATTACCACGAGTTAACAAGTAATTTTGGCAGGAAAAATTGCCTTTGAGAATTTTCATCTAGTTTTTATGTTTGCAAAATTTTCCATTTTACGTATACGCAGCAATATAGTTCAAAGGCAATACAAGTTTAAAATAAATGTAACACATTGTTTACAGATACAGCTATACAGTTTGCACCTTAAATTTTTAAAGTCAAATCCTTTTTCAAGACATGTATTTGTGTGCAGAAAGAAACAATTCACGTGTATTTTATTGGCTGTACTATAGATAGTTTTATTTTCTTTATTAAATTCTTTCATCTGTATCCTTAACATACAGTTACTTTTACAGTAACATTTGAAACTTGACAAAAGTCGTAAGAATTTGGGGATGTTATTATAATTCTGAATTTTGTATTGGTGTTCTATCACGTCAAGTATACACGTTTCCATAACTGTTGGAATATAAAATAAATATTATAGTGTACATTTTGAGACATACCTTAAATGCAATGCTTTTATTTTCAGGAACAAATCTAATTCTCAATAACACAATCAGTCCACATAAACATAATTTCTTCATGATTTGTTAACGTATAGAAAAAATACACATATACATCAAAGTTCCATGTAATGAACGTCAAATTCTGCCGTCAAATGGCATGTCGAGCAACATTGCTGCTTGTCAGGTGGCAGCATATCTGCCTCCCACAAATAAACAAAATTTGTGATTTCACGTCCCTAAGTTTTTCTTTAAACATGTGCACGAAAATATAAGTTTTGAACTAATGGAAAATATTTTGATTTATAAGACTAGTTAAGAAGTCAAATGTTAATCTGTTTAATAATGTTGATGGCAATGAACATTCGCAACAAATTATTTAATTAGTAAGGCTCATGTGGTAAACAAACAAATAAGATTTGTTGTAGTTACATACATTCATTAACTTGAGAATTTCCTTTACAAATCTACCGATAGTAATTACACAGCGTACTCTGACAATATGACCCATGTTCTCAAATTATAAAGTATACTAACGTCAATATTTTAACACTGTGTTACATAGGAATTCGCTGTGTAATTAGAAGCTTATGGGCTGAATATATGACGCTTATTAAAATTAACATACTAGTGTAAAGACCAACACTGTGAGCGAAAATTAAATAAGCTCCACACATTTGAATGGAGTATATCGTTGTACATTACATATAACCCAGAAATTGGTACAACTAAGCACTGCTGCTCACGGAACTTCATTTCAAACAAAGCCATTAATTTTTGTTTTGAAGTTCATGAGATTGCATGGTTTCTGTCCGTGAAAGTCTGTTTCGGGAATCTGGCGGGACATATTTAAGGACATTGATGCACGGAAAACATAAATTGTTTTACTACACATGGTGGCTTTTAGAGTGGCCACTGTGGACCTGCACAAAGTCACGTGTCCTGACAAAAACATTTGTGATTGCAGCTGCATTCATGAGGTGTTTGTGAGGAATTTTGAAGTTCTCGCACATTTTCAGAACAATGGCACGTGAACACGTGTTTTATGCGATACAAGTGAGAAAGAGAATATAAATAATTTACTTCAAGACTTGAAGTTTTTATACTACTGACTTGACCGATCAATAGTTGCCTAGAGTGAAACGATAATTTGTGTCGAATAGGCGACTACTGATTGGTCAAATTAGTAATATAAGTAATTGAAATCGTAATGTAAAGCTTTTAACTTAATTCTCTTCCTCACTTGATATAATATCACATAAACCACATGTGCAGCACATGTGCATTGGCCACTCTAGCCATGAGCAGGTTAACAATTTTCTGTTTTCAGTGCACCAATGCTATTAAAATAAATTTTTCTCAGAAAGTCAAAGGTAGGAAACACGAAAATCTTATAATTACTAATTTACATCTTAATATATAAATATTCATCATTGTATCTTTGCGCTTCCTACTTATCTAGGAAAATGTATAATGTTTCTTTCATCTTTATAACAAACGCAAAAAAAAAAATCCCTCAAATTGTTAATTCCATATCTTGTCTCCGATCGAGGTCATTGCTGTTTATGTTGTTTACTGTACACAAATACCGAAGTGCGTACAATATTACGTGAGGATTTAAAAAAAGTAACGTATTTTTTCCACTCTGAACATGTTGGTAACTATTAATTTTGCAAAATGAATGAAAATATGTGTGAAAATGTTTTTCATTACGGATCACGAAATTCTTCGAAATATTTGTTTAGCCTGAATAATTTTGCTTATATGTAAATCATCTCAGCAGCCATGCAATAGCTCTACATTGATATAAATTTGAACGTAAAATGTTCACGTTAAATTGACAAGAAAGAAAACTTCAACCAGTTCTCCACTCAGTCCTATGAAATCATCATCTCAAGTGATAAACTTTTAGAATGTTTATTCACACAGTTATTCAATGGTGCATTAGCTTATTTCTGTACATAACTAAAAAAATAATCCCCAAATCATACAAACATTTTCCTCGTTATTTTACCCTAATTTCTTTACGAATTAGTGGGGTCCACATTCATTAATTTAAATACCTGAGTCCGTGTAAAATAATAACATTTATGTTTACAAAATACAAACTTATGTGTGTTCATAAAGTCTTAAAGTTTGGAATAGCTTCTCTTGAACTGTTAAGTAATAGTTAACATGAGCAACTTTATCTTTGTCTACTGCATGGTTGTGGGGAGAGATTTTCTTTACAATAATTTAAATGCTCGACTGTCAGTTGTAACAATAATTTCTTCGCGCAATTATTATGCGAATAAAGTAAAAAATTTAAAAACATTGCAACAAAAAAAATTGACTGTCTAAATTTTTTTAAAACGGGAATTATGTATTGCATTCAAATTAATAAAATCGGTACAGATGTTCTGCAAGACCCTAAATTTCCACAGCAAGCTCAGACTTTTCGAGACACGCCTTAAGAAAAAGGACAGTTACTTATATCGTATTCAATTTATAAACAAGCGAAAATATCACTGTTTAATTTTTCATTTTAATTAAATATTATATTTTTAATTACAATGCCCATTTCATTGTTGGTATGAAATAAAAACCGGGAGACAAGTGCTGTTTAGAATAATGTTAATGAAAAGTTAGTAGGTCTATGTGAGATTATACCAAACTTGATATTGCATGTATTTTCTCAAAACAAAAATTTGTTTCTCTAAAATGTTCTCTTCCAGATAGCTAGAATGGAAATCATTTTGGTATATACATCATAGTTAAATTATAGATTTTTAAGTCTGCACAATTTTGGTCAGTTGTCACCATTGATTTTCATCCCTTACATGGATTGGAAAAGAGATGGTAGAAGCGTTGCTATCGAGCGATTGTTTAATTTGATT
Organism: Medauroidea extradentata; assembly: GCA_003012365.1. NCBI lineage: Eukaryota > Metazoa > Arthropoda > Insecta > Phasmatodea > Phasmatidae > Medauroidea > Medauroidea extradentata. The sequence goes on from PNEQ01129203.1 coordinate 8,945, forward strand.
GCGTTTTCGTTGTCATTAGACAGATAGCGGCTGTCGGTAAAGAATTGGACGTTGGCCGAAATGCACAAATTTACGTTTCCAAACACTAAGTATTAAATTTTCTTGGTGCAAAGTAAATAAAATAACCGTTTAGAACATACAAATCGCAGTACTACTCTATAAAAACTAAATTGTTGCTGATGTTATATAGTTTATTTGATGTCCTAAATGTAGATCAATAAATTCTGTGACGGTGAAATAAAGGGCTTTTTTAAGACAAAAATAAGTATGTATATTGATGCAATTGCCATTGTGGTGGTTTATTCTGTTACTTTGAGTACTCGTCGTAGGAAGTCTACCTACTCGAAATCGTAAACCAATTTTATTGTTTGTAAGAATTATTTGAAAGCTACATCTGTTATTATTCATAACAGATTTATCATATTTAGTTGGGTTTATTATATGCAACGGTACAATGGGCTCAAAAATATATTGGATTTAAATTCTCATGACAGTTAAACATTTTTCTGGATATCCCCAATACCAGATATTCTAATAAAACCGGAAATAACATTAATAATATACCACACCTATAATTCAATACCAGCATAACTAAAAAATCAAAACTTTTTAGGTATGTATGTAGTGAAATATACAATAGTTTTCTCTACCTTAAGCAGTACTAATACAACTTAGGAAAACATTCCAATAATTAAATAAAAAGTTTGGTTTTCAGTATAAATTGCCAAGTAACAGTAGGGATTAGAGCAAAATCTAACATTTCTACTATTTATTCGGCGTGAAGATAAACAGCAGAAGTTATTTTTCGGTGAAATATCAACTAATTTGCGTTATGTTTATATTATACTATATACATCCAAAAATGAGAAAGTATGTGCGTGTGATAACTGAATTTATCTCAAAATTACATATTTTGATTAATGTTGGTATTTCATTGGGGGTGCGATGCATGCAGTGATTAGAATGTTTTGAGTGATTACCTTTTATATTTAAATTGTTATCACTGGTCATTTATAACAAAACGCTACTAATTAAAATAAGTAACGTGAATAAGATGTCAGAAAAAATATATACGCGTGTGAGGTTATGGGTACTTGCGTGTACGTGGCTGGGAGCGTGCCCGTATGTGTGCAGAATAATATACTCATCAGGACTTTAATAATAATAGCATGGGGATGTATGAGCAAAACGGCAATCAAACCACTAATTGTAATACAAAAAGTTATTTTACGAACTGTGTTTAGAAAGACTTTTAACCATCCATCAAAAGAACTTTTCAGTCGTTTGAAAGTATTCAATATCAGAAAATTGTATATTAGAACCATATTAGTCAATTTCTTTAACAAAAAGTTACCAGCACAGTTTTTATCTCATATATATCCTACTCGATATAATTTAAACCAAAATTTACCAATTCCCCTAGTTCACAAAACAATTTCTCAAAGATCATCCATTTCTTGCTTTCAAAAATTGTAGCAATTCTTCCCGAAAATATAAAAAATAATAATATAAATAACAAAATATATATTGATCGATGGTTAAATAACTTAACTGATGATGAGTTGTCTTTAATCTTTAAGTAGTAGTTTTTACTTTATTTAATTATTTTCACATTCTTTTTATTTCAAATTGTTAAATACCATCTGTATCCATAAAAAAAATATTTTTTTTTTTTGTATTTCATGTAGCATTCAATTTTTGTTCTCAAATTAATTTATACCAGATGACAAGTTTTATTACATAATTAACCGCAGCTATAGAAAATAATTTGTCTAGTAGCACTCACACACAAGCTTTGCTTATGTGAGTGTGATGTCTTCCAATATATAAAAAGTATTTATGTAAAGGGCTGTAATCGATGTATGGAAATAAAAAATTATTATTATATTATTAATATTTTTGTCAAAGCAGCGAATACAGTATCCGTTACAATTACAAAAAATTGCTTAGTCAAAAAATGATTCAATAATTAGACCACCATAACTTTCCTTTTATTAAATCGTATTGTCATCCAATTCTAAGCGATGTTTGAAGTTTAAAGTCTCTAGCTCATCGGAAAGTTAGTTTAAAATAGATTTATTAATTTGTAGCGAACATACAAACATACAGACAAGGAAGCGAGTTAGTAAAAGCGTGGTAATGAAATGCTTTTAACCTTTTTCTATGCGATTGATAATTAATCAAGGTTAAACGAATTTTTTACAGCAAATATACTTTTGTTGGGCAACATTTGTTACATAATAAATTTTAAATCATAATACTTTTACTGTCGGCAGTTTTAAATCGTAACACATGTATGATAGAAACATTGAGTGCAGATATTGCTATAAGCGTTTACACCCTCTAGGTGGTCCTAAATGGCCACCGCCCTTTTTAAAAATATATTTCACAATTCCTTTTTAAGTTGGAAGAGGAATCAGCACCATTTGACATTTGAAACACAAAAACAGCTACCAATTTTCTGGTTGAAATGTAGATGAGAGATTTACAGAGTATGCCAGAAAGTAGTAGGCCTACTTCGCCCGAGTTTCAGAAAAGTCTTAACTTTCCGTTCATGGACTACACGAAAATTTGTGTCACATTTTGAAGCTTATTTTTATGTTATCGTAATTATACAAAAAGCTATCATTTCCTAGCAAAATATCTTAAATTTATCAATAATTTGACTATGTACTATGCATAATCTAATTAAATGTAAGTTATTTAAATTCCTGTCCAAAATCATTTTGAAATATGTTTGACATGTTTACGAAAAAAAGTTTATAGTTGTGTACTTGTATACACATTTCTCAAAAATTACATACATGTTTTAATTTTACTAATCATTAATTTAGCTTTATACCTAGGAAAACAAGTGATGTTGAGGATCACTACTTTCTTTCACTATAACACTTAAAAAACTACGCACTAAACTATTCATGTTTCGTAGCTCAATACTTTCATAGTAATTTACAGCTACATAAATAAACACGAAAAATGTATACCATAGGCGAATAATGACAGAAAATTAAATTAGGGTTTAAAATCGGTCTTATATACAGAGTTCATTCAGATGTCCGCTGTTGTGTGACTTTCTTCCCGACACCAGCATCAACTTCAATGAGTCATATCTCCCTCTTCGATCCTTTTATTGGAATTATGTCCAAAAATTTCCTGAAACAGAGAATTCACATTTAAAAACTGAGTGAAACGTTTCCCTGTATATTACATTTACCTCTCACTAATAAAGACGTTAAAAATCACAGACTGTTAGACAGTAATTATTCAATTATATTATGTATCACAGTCTCAAAATAACTTTTTTAGAATTATAGTAAAGCAAGCTTACAACTGTTTTACTTCCCAATTTTATTTTACTGTAGGTATTTACAAACACTGAGAAAAATCAACACAACATGGTCAAGTCACACTGTTATGAACAACCGTTACATTAGTTTTCAGATGCATGCAACCAATGAATTAAGGTATTTGTCGCATACACACTGAGTGGATATATGTACCTGGTGGCACAGACATATAATCAACTTAAAAACAATAGGCAATATACAAAATATACGTGATCTATCAAACGCTGATTAAAGTAGAGTAATATTACTTTTAGGACAACAGTTGCAATATGTCTGAAAGAGTGTAGTTTTGTAATGTAGGCAGGTTGTTAAAGTGTATAAGAACCGGGCAAACGCCACAACTGTGTGGTAACTATGCGGTTTATCTACGCATCTTTGTTGGAGAAAATTTATCAGCGGCATTGGTATTATTTGTAAGGAACAATTAGAGTTGATTATTTGCAAACTGGAGAAACTTTAACTTTTCCAACGAGCCAAAACTTATGTGTCATTTGCCGAATAGGAGTTGGCCTTTTATGAAGGAAACATCGAGGACAAAAACTCCTAAATATTTACGAAAATACACAGTCTGGTGGTGGCAGTATTATGACCTGGGTAATGGGATTTTTACATTACTCGCAATGGCACTCGGATACCATCCACATACGAAATTATTACCTTTATCAAGTTTATTCATACCTTTGTATTTTACTCTCAGCCAATTTCGTAAACTGCGTAAACTGTCCATTTTATAAATCATGTACACTTACACTACTGTCAGTATTTCCGGGGACGGGTGTGATATTTCAGATGGACAGTGGGACTTAAAATACGCCTTAAATCATGTAGCTAACCAAAATCGTTACAGTTTCTTTTTAGAGTAAGACTTACACAAACAGCTTTGTGGCCACATCAAACGCCGTGTTTGTTGTATGGAAGATCCACCACGCAACTTTCAGCAGCTGTAGGATGTGTTGCTGATTACTTGGTTCCAGGTAAATGGACAACATTCAATTTTAATAAATATGGTTGAAAATGATGTAGGCGCAGTATAATGCATAACATAACTCACGCATCTTCTATTGCAATAAATCGGTGTTTAATTAGTTTTTCTCACTAAAATGTAACAATTTACAAGGTGGTTAACACGTTGCCGAAAAACGCTATTTTTACTGCTGCGACGTCAAACCATAGACACGTTCGCGTCGGCATTTAACAATATATCAGCTACCTGTGTTATAGGACTTACATAATGTTAGTTGTAACTATAAAATGTGCATAAGTAAATAAAAGCACATATTGATAGCCTACATGGTAAAAATTGCATGGTTTATAACTTTTTAAACTCGACTATTTTTCTGTCGCAGGTATAAAAGGTGTTGAAAGACAAATGTAAGTTTCTAAAACCATACACTCGTGATCTTTCAGTAAACAGTACTTATTAGTATCAAGTAATCTGCGCCTACAAATCTTTTACATAACCGTCAAAATCGTACATAATTATAAGAACAGGTCAGAAAACAGGACGACGGTTACAATTTCGTTACTACGTGACGAGAAGTATTTGAAGAGTACCGTGTAGCCGAATATTTGTCGCCTAGTTGAATAGAAATGTGTGCAACTGATCTATGTGAAATCTGTCAAATATTCCCACAATCTAGGTAACACATTAATTCATAGTAAAACTATACGCCCTTTTCGCACGTTAGGCCTAACTACGTGCGCCTAAAGGAATTCTCGCAGTATAAGCAGCGCCGTTATGCGTTGACGCGAGGAGTGGCCACCTCCAGCAGCACAGGATATTAGATTTTACTGTATTTTCCTAATCTAAAAAATCATACACGTTCTGTGTTAAAACTGTACAGTTGTAATTGGGTCTGTTGAAGAGGGACACAGCGCTTCATATAACAGATAGCCAGTATAGGTGCAGCACCTTCAGTGTTATACATAGCATGTTGGAGCCTAGCAAACAATCAATTTTTCCCGCGATTTACCAGTGTCTCTAATTCTAGGTAATAGAATAAACCTTGTCTCATGACTGTTCAAACCCACATAACGCCTGTATGTTATTTAACAACCACCTTTACTTTATAATCCCTACAAAGTCAGTTTTTCTAAATTTCTACAGTATGATAACATTTACAAAGGTTCATTTCAAATTTATGAAACTAAAAGACTTGGAATGGGTGTTAGAATATTATATTTACTGGTTTTATGGCGACAGAATTTTCTTGACTGCTCGTTTGTTTTATTATGATGCATACATTTAATGCAATATTATTTAACCATTTCAGTCTGGCTTTCTATAGAACTACAATCCATGCGCCAAATTATTATGAATTCTAAAAATGTCTGAGTAAACTTGTCAAATTACTTGTATATGTTCAAGTTCTACGCATTTGAACAATAAATACTCAAATACAAAACGTGTTCTTTTGAAAACATTTGTTGTTGCGTGCCAATCAGAATACACATTCCAATGGAAAAAAACACACGTTTTACTGTTCGTAGTGAGATCAAACATTATATAGATACCAATATTGTGCAGATCTATGTTAATAACAAAAATAGGCGTGCGAAAATAATCTAGCAGCGTGAGATGGAACAATTGAGTTAATAGTGTTATTATTCTTCTGATATCATACATTTCCCCTGGTTTACGTGTTTGGCAACTTGCTGCTCTTGTTTCAGTCGTATACTTTTGGTTGTGGCAATTACATCTAGTTATTCGTCAAGAAAAGAAAGTTTTTCTCCACCGTACATTTGCTGCGCCAACCAGATATAGAAATATAATTTAATACCATGTTAGCTGTTAGTGACCTCGCAGAACTGCATATACTGTCCGGTATTATTTTATAGTTTGTAGTTTATTTGGTGAAGTCAGCAATCATAACTGTTATAACATAATTCAGGAAATGACTACACATTAGACAGTTCATGCATAGTGTATACAATCCATCTAGCGTACAATGCTGGCCATAGCTAAAGAAAACACTTCAGCAATCAGTTATAATTATAGTGGATGTTAGCTGCACTGTTTGCTGTCGTAAATATATTGCGCCATATGTGTTATTATTCTCTAGTGTATTTGATTTGCAAGACATGAGTTGTAGCGCTGAGAACATTTTAATATTATTTCGTGCAACTATTACCATCATAGTACATCCCGCATGGATTTTATTTAATGATTGTAGCTATATCAAGTGGTACAATGGTTTTATCATTCATAACCTCACTTAAGTAAACGTCTTGGTGTATGCGAGTGTATTGTGTACACTTGGCAACACATAAAATGTAGGCTATATACAGGCCAAAATATTGCCCAAATCCTACTTTCGTACCTTTTTTCAGGTGCAGCTTCAAATTCAGATGATGGAAAAGGATTTTTTTTTCACAGAAATATTTTATTAAAATTATTGAGAATTTTCTAGTGAAATAAGTAATTTATCATGCATATAATTCGCCATTATAAAGCAACTAAACTATGAAGTCGTGTTTATTTCCACTATTAGTTATAAACCAAAAATCTATTAATATTAGTTTGAGAAAATAAGATATCCGTGTAGCACTCATTTTAAGTCCAAATTATCAACATAATATTTATTTGAAACAAAGAAAGAAAGGAGCTGTAACAGAAAAAAAAAGTTTGTAAGTTCCTAACGGTCATAAAACCATTACAAACTATACATTGTTAACATGGGCATTTTAATTGTTTAGTAATACAAAAATAACCTATGTCACCTGGGTCGTTTGTCACATATAAGTACTAAAAAACCAATATGCACAAGATTATAAGATAAAACAAGCTATTTTCGTTAAATACTTACACTAAACTAAAGTACATTACTTTACAGTCTTCGTAAGATGAAAACGATAAACTACAGATCATTTCAAGCGTTCCGTAGAAGAGCTAGTAAATTTGTGCTCTTCTCCTTGAATATGTAAGTCCACTGTAAACCGTGATTACTGTAGTGTATTGCTCTCGTAATCACATTGTTCTTTACTTAATCTTTCTTTCTGTTTATTTTGTTTACGTAATAATTGTGTGAATATAATAATTCTAAATGAAGGTGCTGAAAAATACGTTTGAGTATAAATGTGAAATTTTGGGTTGTAATTGTTTTTATTATGTTTAAAATTTTATCTTAACAAATTGAGTTGGGTATTTGAAATATAAATTTAAATATAAATTATTTGATACGATCTCCCTGAAAACGGAAACAACCATTTTATATCCCAGCGGTAGGATGAACGTTTTGTTTATACTATTGCTAGAAACATTTCATTTTGTGGATGTTCATAAAACACTATTTTTTTCTCGGCTATAAAAATATTTTTTTCTTACCTCGTTGCCAATTAATAGGCCTTTAACCCGTTTATATATATTACAATATATATAAAGATTTGACGACACTCTTTTTGGTTTACAGAAAACTAAAGAACGGAATCAGTGAAGCAAGTTCTAATTTTCGTACACAAATACTAATAATGTGGTGCTAATTATTTTGTAGTGAGTATCTAGTTACGTTTGTGATGTTATAAAACATGCTTATTTCATACAAAATGTTGTTTGCAATATAAATAGAGCCCAAGATTTTTGGTGAAAAAATTCTGCAACAGTTTGTTTTAATGCCTTAAGCGCACATGTGCAGGTCTACTTCTTGATTATTGGCAGAATGTAGGCGGGGCTCATTTGACTTGTGCCAACAGGAACAATGTTACTGCGCCGCCACACGTCTCTAATTTGCGGGTAAAACCCCGAGACGCTGAGAATTTAAAACAGCCAATCACTGACCACGAAGCACACCTGCATATGTGCACATAAGGCATTGAAACAAATTGTTGCAGAGTTCTTTTCACCAAAAATCGTGGGCTCTATAAATATTAATGGTGAAATGCCGAATTTATTTGCAGATATAAGACGTTTTATTATCTGTTAGGTAAAATGCAGAGTTAGACCTATACTTATTGGTATCAGCTATTTTGCCAATTCAAATAGCAGTACTGCATAGCATTACCCTAGTTACATACAAAGGCACAATGGTGAATGCCAGACTGAAGGGGCTCCAATGAAGTGTGGATATAAACCAACAAAATTTCAACATAACTATATGTAAAGACTATTTCCGATATGTTTCGTAGTTGACTAACACAACCATTTAAAGTGTAACATATTTTAGGTACACTGTAAAAAAACTTCCTCAAATGTTTAGGAAGGTATTATCCCAGACGCAGTATGGGACAGTTACCATACTTCCGTCCTGTAAATATGCAAACTTTTACCAATGTAACAATACAAGTCTGGTATCTTCAGTACACATTTGACTGTTTTATAATAAGGTTTAGTACTGCTACCATGGATGTCTGGGAAACTATTCTACCATACCTACTTTCTTAGCGCTCCTATGCGCACGTCTTGTAAATTTACAAACTATTTTTTAGAGTGATTACATTTAAATACTGCAGGATAAGCAGGTTTAAATCCCGGAGTTGGAGCAAATAATCTGTGTAACAATAAATAATTTTCTTGTCTTTTCTGAGAATATGCAGTTACTATGTAAAACTGTCTAGTAAAAATAAATAATACCGTAAGCAGACATTTTTTTCGGCTCAAATTAGGTTTGTTATAACATAATATTAATTTAGCATAACATTGACAAGACATGCATTGGATTTAATGGCTGCTAAATTAATTTTACATAATGGAAATAGTGGAATAGACAGAGAGAACTCTCTTCCCTACCAGTACGTATGTTATTAATATGCAGAGTCACACACATGTACCCGTAAAAGGAAAATACAATAAAAATATGGAAACACAGTTTAGCATTATAATGCATAATTTAAAAACGCACACATGTATAAAATATATACATATGTGTGTATTTTTAAATACAAGATTTTCTTACTTTTCGAGTACTCAGCTGGAGCGCCCAAAGAACATTTGAACTATTGTAGAGGTGTTGGAAGGTATATAGTTTTATTTATTGCGTGATTACAGCAAATTATTGTAACAGCTTAGTTAGATTTGTTTAAACCACACCCTGGATATAGGAAAGAGGTAAAGAACGCTGTTCGAATAGAAGTCATTAAAAACACAGTGTAGGTTATTCAATACATGTTGTCACTTAAGATTATTTATTTCGAGACATCAGCGAACGCAAGCCGTAAAAAAATCGAAGAGCAAGTGAAAATGGCGTAAGGAGTCACCTATTGAGAGTTTTTACTCTTCTGTCTTGTACTCGTGTTGGCCTTTATCGTATATGCGGCACGCGGTGCTGCTGTTCCCTGGAGGTCACACATGCAAGTACTAACCATGACCGAAGCTACTTTACTCAGTGATAATGTGACCAACAGTGTTAAGACGGGGTACGGGCTGAAGACATAGAACTTGTTTTCAGCCAGCGCTGCGGCGCGGTGGTAGCTGTTTTCTTTAAACGAAATAATTGTTTATATTATTTTCATATTTTTTCTTTCTATTTTTATGTGGATTTATTATTAATGAATTAAAAATAGTAGCCAATTTAATCAACTTAGTATTTACCAAATTCTTGCGTGGTTCTTTGTTCATTGCTTTTATAAAAATTACACAAATCACAACTATCTCTTTATGGCTTGCCTTGGCACCCATCATCGCGTAATACGTTGCGTATGAGAATAGCTTTTTTGCAAGTCAAAAATTTTCACGTTGGTTAACCATTGAGAAAATCCTAACCATGTAAGCTACCTTAGATTAATTTGACGAAAAAGTGTTAATATAATAACTATTAAAAGTAAGGTAAAATATTTAATTAAGTCTACTTTTCAAATTAGCATTCTTATCGGAAATAACAAAATAATTAGCTCACCAATCCACTTTAATTTAACGCATACGTTGTAACATTATTAACAAGGAAGGTAATAATTTATGTAGGTCTATAATCAATTGTATGCGATTCAGAATACCGTGTTTTAAACAATTAAATTTGACATTAGTTAAAAAAATAACACTGGTCTTTAGAATCAGCTTTAACTATCAGCACATACAATTGATTCTTTGACATCGACGTAACACGCTGTTGTAAACTTCGCAAAATACTTTATTTTCATTGTGAACAAATATATAGTTTTTACAACAGCTCACAATTTAAGGTTAACATGATGGACAATTTATCGTTTGCGTCTTAGAACGATTGTGGAGTATTAAACTTTTTAAAATATAAATTTTGTGTAATATTTAACGAAAATAGATTGCTTTGCCTTAGAATCTTACGCATATTACGTTTTATAATACTCATATATAAGAAATTATCTCTCTGTTTATGCCTATGTATTCAGAATGGCGGCCATTTTTATTTTGTTAGCACAGTATTACATAACATAGGAAATATTGTTCAGATAATCGTCAAACGTGGTACACATACACTACATACAAAGTTTAGTTCACTTTTGTGTATATCGTTCATTCTGTTTTCATAGTTTCATTACCTTAGCCAGTTTTATATTTTTAGCGTGATATGAAATATCTGATTAAATATTTTCAGGTATTTCATTAAAATTGGTATGATTCTTGAAAGAACTGTGCAATGGGAGTTCATGACTAGATTCAGTTTCTTGGACGTACTCCATTGCAAAATTGAACGACTGTCAAAGAAAAAACTAAACAAATAAAAGAAACCATAAAATGAGCAGAGTATGCTTAGTCAGCTGGACTGTGCGCACAGCGATTACCTCAGCTGGCTCACCAAATCCAAATATCTCTTCCGATGAACTCAAAGCCATCAAAACTCTGAAATCCGACCCTGACATTGTAATCCTTCCGGCAGACAAGGGTCGTGCTACTGTGGTACTAGATAAATCTGACTATGACAAAAAAATCACAGACCTGATCACCACTGAACAATACAAACATCTTGAAAAAGACCCCACTGCCAGCATCGAGCGAAAAGTGTATCAAACTTTGAAAAAACATCAAAGCCACTTTCCAGATAAAACAAAATCGGAACTGACGCCACAGAGCAGTAGATCACCCCACATATCTGGTCTTCCAAAAATCCATAAGCCCGACATGCCTCTGCGCCCGATCATCAGCTGCTGCAATGCTCCATGCCAAAAACTATCAAAATATCTCCTGAAAATTGTTGAACCCCTCGCAGGCCAGACACCAACTTTTGTCAAAGACTCTAGTCATTTCATATCCATAGCCAAAACTTTGAAAATAGAAAACACTGATGCCCTAGTGAATTTTGATGTCCAAAGCCTTTTCACCAATGTACCTGTGGCTGAAACTCTCAATATTGTCAAGGCCAAGTTGGAAGCTGACCCAACTCTAAAGGACAGAACAACAATACCAATTCCATCCATCATGGAAATGATTACTTTGTGTCACCACGAAATATTTCCAGTTTAATGGCTGTTTCTACAAACAAACAGACGGCATGGCAATGGGCTCTTCACTTTCACCATTCATTGCGAACATATTCATGGAGAATTTTGAGCAGGAAGTACATAACAAAAGCAATACCCCTCCTAAAATCTGGCTTCGTTACGTAGACGACACTTTCACTATCTGGCAACATGGACCTGAAACCCTGGAGGAATTTGTGAACTTCCTAAACATATTGAGGCCATCAATCAAGTTTACATATGAAACAGAAACCAATGGCAGCATTCCTTTTTTGGACGTACTAGTTAGCAGGGAAAACAGCAGTCTGGAAACTAAAGTATACAGGAAACCTACACATACAGGCCAATACCTACATTTTGCTTCCAACCACCTTAAAAGCACAAAAACTGGCATAATTCGCACACTAGCTAACCGAGCTGAGATTATTTGTTCCAACAAGAAATCTGTACTGATAGAACACAACCAAATAAAAAAAGAACTCACAGCCAATGGCTACCCAGCAAACACCATCAAACAGCATATGAAACCTAACAGAACACTTAAGCCCACAGAAACCGAAAAACCAGCAGGAACCCTAGTTATTCCGTATGTTAGAGGCCTTTCGGAAAAAATAAGACGCCTGGGAAATAAATACGGACTTCAAACAGCATTCCGATCCAAATCCACTATCAAAAGTATGGTCACCAGGGTAAAACCAGCCACTGAAAAACTACAAACTCCCAAGTGTGTATATCAGATACCCTGCAAATGTGGTCGTATGTATATTGGAGAAACTGGCAGAGCTCTTTCAACACGTATCAAAGAACATAAAAACAATTGCAAGAAAGGCGAAACCCAAAAATCTAGATTGGCCGAACATGCATGGGAAAATAGCCACAAAATTCTTTGGGAAGACTCGAAACCACTTACACAGGAAACTGACAAAATTAAAAGAAAAATCAACGAATCAGCGATTATTATTAGCAATAGCAATATTTTCAGTCAACAGAGTATTGAATTTAAAATAATATGTGGATCCCATTGATTAAGAGAGAAACAACTTTACAGCACAAAACAAAAACACACACTCAACCCATCACAACCAATCAGAGTCAATCTATGCTGCGCGACCAAACAGGAGACAGCTCGTCTCCCATTGGCTGAGTAGGATAAGTGGGCTTACCCTATATAAACCCATGGTTTTTCCAGTCTCCTCATCAGAAAACAACACTGCGAAGCACTATGTATTTCACAGCATATGGCATAATATACACTGTACAGCCTATGGCTCACGTGGCAGCGCCGCTGTTGAAATTACATTGCTATATTTTATTAATTAGGTAATTATTATTATACTGTACACTCACAATTTAACACGTTTAAATTATAGAAATTGCTAGCTGTAAGTTAGCTGTGGTG
>PNEQ01129208.1:0-14570 GCA_003012365.1 Medauroidea extradentata
TCTATCAGCTCTTTGTTGAACACAATGCATAGATGATGAAGTAATGGTAACTACGAAATTGTTTATGTATAATAGTATAAGCTAATTTTATTTAAAAGCATGTCACACAGTTTCCATAAGGTGCTAAACAAATTATTCTTAGTAGTTTGTAGCAGATCGGTTAGAAGGTTTACTTTAAGATATATATTAATGCATTTCAAGTACTTATATCGTTTGTGTGTATTTAAAATTATTTCAAACTTTTAAAATAGCCACTTGTAGTCAAATCTTAAACTCAACCATTTTTTGTGCGCAATACCACGATATAGAAGGGTTATGTCCTGAAATGTCAGATTTTTTTATAACTGGTCCCCCAACAGTCAGAAATTTTCTTCAGTTTTCAAGATTTTCAAAAAAATTAATTTAAAAAAAAAGGAGCAGTCTCAATAAGGTTTGGTGTATTTACACGTCCAGTCACACAGATTTTGTAAAAAAAATAATACTTTAAATGTAGACTCATTGCCTTTTTAAATAATTGTCCTCTGAGTAAAGGTGAAAATTATTGAGCTATGTTTCTAGAATGTTTCTTATTGAAAATATCTATTTTTGAATGATAGTGTTAGGACTAATAGGAAATGAGCTAGTCCAGTTACTGAAAACACCTAACAGTGCAAATATGCTGCACTCTGCCAAATTAAAAAGGCCACAACTAGAAATCCAGCAGAAATATAATTGATATATTACCATTTGTTAAGTACCGAAATGTTAAGGAGGATATACAAAAAAAATAAAATTTTTAAATTCGTGACACAACAATTTCAATTAATTTGGACCACTTCTTACTAAATCAGCCACACAGGAAATAAATACCATAGTACATACAGACATATCCTTATGATAAGCATTAAAATAACCTTGCTTAATGTTTATGTTTATTAATACTAAATAGAATACTATTCTGTGTAGTTAAGTTATGTACAAACACTGAAGAGTTTTAATACATTATAACATGACGTGTACAGGAAATCAAAGGCCACCAGTCACTTGGTAACTCATTGATGGTGAGAATGGGTCATTATATATCCAAAACAAGAGATGGAAGACCATTACAGTGGGAGTGAAATGGTAAGTTTTAAACTACATGCACATGGGAAAGGTGCCTTAGCTTTCTGCAAATCGGGAAGAAAAATAAAAAAAAATACTTTCTGCTAGGCGACACCATGAGGAACTCGCAGGGAAGAAAGTGATAGTCCTCAGTGGCACAAACGACGTAATGGCATATAAAACTATAATTAGAGGCATTGCTGAGAATATCACTGCACTTCAACCACACATAGTACAAACTATCTTCAAAGCTCGTCAAATTTGTTTGACATTAATTCACAGCAAATTATTCACTAGGAATATGACTGTAGCAATTCTCAATATATGCAACCATGTTCTTTGTAATCCTTTGAGTTTGTTGCAGTTACCACAATTTTAAATATGAAATGCTTAGAACATTAGTTTGAATTTTTTTCACTTCTGCCACAATAGCATAAACGAATCTGATACACTGCATTTCAGATATATCCATACTTTAAATTAGGCGGTACTTGTGTTACAGAGCCACAAAAATGCAGGTGGATGAAGTTAAAGTTCCTCAAGTTGGTCGACATGCTGCTGAGTATTGATTGTGAGGTAGTGCTTATGACACTACCTTCCATTCCACAGGTTGCAGCAGAAGACATAAGGAATGAACTGCTTTAGCAGTTTAAGGGCGCGGTTGAGATATTCCGGTGTTTCGAGGACTTTAAAACTACATTAGATGTTTGTGAATTTTTTATGTAAAGAATAGACTTGGTTCTAGCGGAAGATACTAACACAACTGTAATATAAATGTGTATAACAAGAAAAAACTCACACCGACTATAACTAATACTTTTTCATTATAGTCTTTGTATTTTAACTACAGATTCTATGAAAATATTGTTAACGAAATTATTCTGCTCTTGTTTTATTCCCAAGGGCATTCTCTAGAGCCTAACATGTCTAGAAATAAGTATAGTGCAAAACATAATAAATTAAAAATTATTTATTTGGCTTCTGTAAACATTAATGTATATATATATATATATATATATATATATATATATATATATATATATATATATATATATATATATATATATATATATATATATATAAATTTTTAAAATGTTTACGACGAATTAACAAAAAAAGCATATGTGTAATGTGGTAGAGCAGGATTCAAAGATTATTGGTACGTTAATAGCGATCAAAAAAGTTAATTAGTTTTTACAGGAGCACTAAAACAAACTGTACTCTGTACGCCGCCTAGGTTAGTGTGAGTTTCCGAGCCAGCTCACTAGGATGCGTGCAGTGCGCTGCTGGGAGGGTTGACGCGGCCACTGGGCTAGGACAGCCGCGCTGTTGTCACGTACTCTACTGTTCTTTTCAAAGCGAACGAGGAGAGCCGGAAAGTTCGAACTATAAACCGTATCATTTTCGTGGTCCAGTGTGAATGCTAATGTGAATTAAAATATGTGTATATTCACTTCGAACGTGTAGGTCGATTACTCTGATGGTGTTTCCATAAAAATAACTTTAATGATGTAAGCAGTGTGCGCATAGTGAAAACGTACGTATTTCCAGTAAAATGATTCATCCAATCATTATAACATTTTAATAGTTATTTCAAATCAATGGGACTAAAACAATCGTATTATTACAAGAAGAAAACGAAGAGAGCACGCAAGTGGAAAGCATACTGTCGGGAGCCGGAACATGAACCTGAAAGGACAGAATTACATGTTCCGAATTTTTTACGGTAAGTTGCAATAAGTGTTATAATATAGACTATATGTACATACATATATATTAATTTTCCTCATCAGCTATCGTCTGCACGCGTAACACAAATGAAATTGTGAGTGAAACATTTAGGCATAGTTTTAGTGTTCTTTACGTATATTTATAGACAATACAGCTTCTGAATTAAAACTACGCAACCGGGCGAGATGGTGGAATGGAAGAAAGATAGGACTCACATCCAGGAGGACAAAGGTTCGAATCCTGTGTCAATTAAACCAGATGGTGGTTTCCCGTAAATTTACGAAGATCTCACAAAAGATAAAGGAACTTAACAGAAGCGACAAAGTGTTATTTTTTTCATCGAATGCGTATTCTCTTTGAATTGTCATGGTTTCGAGTCTGATAACTCGTGGCTGTTTATACTGAAATTAAGTATTTTCCTTTGCTTAATTGTGAGGTAATTGAGACATAGGCACTGCTGTTGTTACTAGAATTGTTCAAATTAAACCATGTTAAGTAGATATGCTGGGCCAAGCCACTTAATAAAACAATGTTTAAAACTTTACGTGCGAATGTATACTTGAATGCTCCAAGAGCTGGTACAACAATACAAAAAAAAAAAGCTTCCTTATTGCTTTTGACAGTCATTCTGTCGTGTTGAGCCTCGACTTGCCACAACACTAAATGAAAACTTATTACAGTGCCTCTGGAAATAGAACTATACTGTGTGGACGCAGTTCTGCTGGCAGATCCCAAATACACTAGTCACAATTATCGGGGTAATTGCTCGTATACTGTTCAGCACATCGCCGCTTGTAGCGGTAAATTCGATCGTCATGTTGTAATATCGTATGTAATCTGTCGACGTCAGCTGTCGTTGTTGACAAACATTACAAGTAGGGAGTTGCACATTTGTAAGCGTTTATTTTTTGTTCGATATTGCAATCTGTTGTAAAACAGCAGGAAGGTATAACTACCCACTGATTTGGGTTAATTTTGTTGTTTATAGACAATGAAATTTGTTCTAAACGTGGTTCCTTAGTTTTCTGATTTAATATATTTTGATGAGTCTGGTGCAGTGGCAAAAAAAAATTTACATTTTTGTCTTTCGAATTTGCCTTCATAGTGGTGGAATTTTATTAAATAGGGACTGTGCAAAACCTTTTTTGTAAAAATGAACATACTTTGAATGACTGATTTCCCAAAATATTGATAGTGAGAAAATTAGGACTTTACATTGCTATCATAGTTATGGGATACATTATTTTGTCGTATGCTGCCTTGAGGCGCATGCGGGTTCGCCGCAGATATCGGGGTCCCCAATCAATAGGGCAAGGAACCATAAAGGAAAATTAGCAACCTTCACACAATGACTAGAAACTAAGCCATGAAAAAATTTTCATGTATACAAGAATGGAGCTTTGGCAATAGACATCGCTCTTGGAAATTTTGTTGCCAGCAATGACAAGACAAAGCAAAAGAAAGCATATTTCCCCACAAATACTCTTTGCGCTTACACTTAAGTCAAAATTATTAAATAATTTTTGTCTCGCAATAAATCATACAAATAGTTACCATACTTATTTATGATCAATGTTAGTGTATTTTTTATGTAGCACGTTCAAAGTGGATGTATCCAGTCACTAACTTGGAATTACAGAGTAGGAAAATCAAATGCTTGAAAAATTATTCTGAGACATGTAGTGCCATATGAGACAGGCTTTCAGAACAGTTTGTGAAGGTCCCTGCAAGTAAAGAAGAGTGGCGGAAAATTGCTGTCAGCTTTAGGGAATCATGGAATTTTCCAAACTGCATCAGGGCAATAGACGGCAAGCACATTGCAATTATAGCCCCATATAACTGTAACAGTGAATACAATTGCTACAAGGCATTTAACAGCATTGTTTTGATGGCAGCCTGTGATGTGAGATACCAATTCACTTGGGTGGCTACGGGTGCAATCGGTATGAGACAATTTACTTATTAACCAATATCAATACACACTTGTATTAAAACAAAACATATTTTTTGCTAAACTGGAGAACCACAATAGCCAGTAATCTGATTATATGTATGATCTTATTTAGGCATAATATTTTGTAATGTATAAGACGGTTAGATGTCCGGTTTTTTGTGGGTCAACCTCCTTTTTTTAAAGTATTTCCCTGCATAATGTGGTACACGAAAAATTAAAAAATGTGGTACGGTATTTTTTCGTCAAAGTGTCCTACAAAAAATCCAACTTTTTACACTAAAACAATTAACTAAGTACTTCACAGTGTTTTATACAATGAAGTAACTCCCAAATTTCAAAATTATATAACATACTTATGGAATTAAAAACCAGACGAAAACAGTAAAAAAGAAACATTGTAATTATTGCTAAGTGTAATGCATACTTTCAGGTGTTTTACAAAGTTTATTTAATAGAATAACATTGTTCTGCATGTCAATAATTCAAATGGCAAATATCGAAATAAATATGTTAAATTATGTACAGTAGTGTTATTTACAGTAGAGGTATTTGCCAATGTATTATTCTTAAATCAACGTATCAATTTGGTGCAACAGAAAAATGTATAATCATCAAATATCCATAAATTTCAAACTGCTTTGCTGTAATTATAAACTTACAAATAAAATATATATTATTTATAGTCACATTTTAATTGGACAAAAGAGATGCGATATCCGGTATTTCAATCCTATTATATTTTCTTTACAGATGCGAAATGCTTTGCGGTTTATCACTTTTTTTTTTTTTTTAGGTGTTTTGCTTTATGCTGAAAATTTCTGATCGCCCCATACATTAGTACATTTTATGCGATATTTCTTAGTTTCGAAAAGTGACGACATATTATCCCGAGTGGCTTTGGTAGGGCTCTAGTACAGAAAAATTTTGATCTGCCAAAATATTGTCTATCAGGTACTGTACTGACATGAGCATACTATACCGGTTTGTAGCTAATGAATATTTTCTGTTAAAGAAATGCAATATGAGCCATTACTTCTGCTGTGACCTGCAGTACCACAGAAAAATTCAATTCTCTGCTGTCACGTGCTTGACGGACAATTGAAAATGCTTTTGGCATACTCGCAACACGATAGCAAATTTATCAAGGTAAATTGTCTGGTGCTCCTGAAGATGTCGATAAGTTTTAGTTAATAGTTTACATGCACAACTTCATTGTGGCATTAAATCAGCAAGAGGCATCCAAATATTGCCCCAATTAAATATGTTGATCGTGAAGAATATTGAAGTAGTACCTGGTGGGTGGAGGGATCTGATCCACAAAATGCCACACCAAAATTAAGGACAGTTGAGTTCTAACAATCCAACCCATGATGTTGCTGCTGTGATAGACTTGGTATCAAACTACCCTATAACGGAAGGAGAATTTTCGTGGCTGTGCAGTAACAGAGGATATTCATCAAAACGTCTTTAAAGACACTCAAGACTATTAAGAAACTATGTAATGTCTGCCAGACCAACCACGACTTGAGGCTATATTTTTCCTTCACTATAATTACTGTGTTTATTTTCTTTTGTGTAATTTGTTTAAATTGTTACTATCTATTATTTAGTTCTCTTTCTTATGGCATTGATGACAGCTATTTGGAAATGATTTCTGGCTGTTGACTGCATCACATTTTAATTATTAAATTTAATATTTAATATACTTTGTTTTAGTTGAGTTTACCTTCTTTCTTTTGATTTTGCTTGAATTCAGGTATTTGTAGTACGTAAAATAATTTTAACAGCAAATGTATTTGAATCAAAACTAGGTATATTGTTGACCAGTTTCAGTGTAGCGACAAGGTGTGCCTACCCAGTTCCTGGAAGAATTAAATTTAGATTGTAATAATATGTATTGCTCTTACTTTTCGCCAGAGTGCATGTGCACACCTTGTAATAGGGCGTGTGTACGTGAGTGTGATGTTTTGCGCATGCCGGCGTGGGCCAATCAAGACATGCCTTATAAA
Organism: Medauroidea extradentata; assembly: GCA_003012365.1. NCBI lineage: Eukaryota > Metazoa > Arthropoda > Insecta > Phasmatodea > Phasmatidae > Medauroidea > Medauroidea extradentata. Next base: position 6,778 of record PNEQ01129208.1, read on the forward strand.
AAGTTGAACTTTATTTTGTAATTCAAAGAGTTGTCAGGTTTTGGAATGCAATATTTTTATGATGCACCATTTTGGTGCAAGTGGGGCGACGGCGGCGCGCGGCGGGCTTAATTGGAACTTACAACGGGTCGGAACGCGATCTCTTTGTTCAAATTCACCTCTGTAGATTCTCTATGCCTCCCCTCCACCCTTTCTTGCGCATGCGTAAACATCATAGACTCTGGCCAAGTCTAGTTGTGTGTTCGTGTGAGCTCTTGTTTTACTCTTGTTCTGGGACTCGTACTGTATAAATGTAAGTGTGATAGCTCCATAATCGTTTGTGACTTCTGGGATCTTGTTCCCCTTGCCGGCACGGCGGCTGTCGTCTAGTGTTTGATTTTTAAATGTTTGGTAGTTTCGTTTTTCTTAATTTATATTTTCGTAGCCGCCACTTGAAAATTCCGTTTTTGGTTTAAAATTTGATATGTTTTTCAAATGTTCAGTATTCGTCAGGTTTTGGTCGACCGATCCTTGTAAATTTGCGTATGTGTTTTGATTCTTGTAATGCCCGTGTTGGTCATATTTGATGCTTTACAGGCTTGTAAATTGTCTTGATTATTGATAGTCTTGTGGAGACTATTTGATTTCGACTCGGACTTGTGTGTTCATAGCTTTGCTACTAATGATGAATGAAGTGTTACACGTAGTTTCTACGTTTAATGAACGAGAGCATTTTCATCTTGTTTAGAAATATTAATTGTAATTACTTTGATGTGGAATTTGACAACTTCAACTAATGGAATATATGATATTTCGTCTCGTCACTGTTTAAGAATCAAATAGATAAACTTTGTAAGATTTACGTACCTGTAACTTGTATGCTTTAGGCGAGCTATATTGTTATATATTATCGCACTAGTCAATTCAATCATCATTGTCATGTTGTAGATTTAAATTGTGAACTGTTGTTGTTCGAGCTTGTATTTTGATACGAATGTATGTGGTATTTTGTGATTGTTTCACTTGGATTACTGGTCGGTCAAATTGTACAACGATCTCAACTTAAATAGATGGCCCAAGGAAGAAGATAAGCCCAAATAATTTAACGAATTTTCTTGATGAATTTGTGAAAGTATTTGGAGACGTGAATTGGGAAGATGTATCGGTAAATTCTGTTTGGGGTCGTGCAGCTGCACAACTTTGGGAAAACACAAGAAGTGTATGGTCCTTATTGTACATGCGGTGGAAGCAGAATGTTCGCAAAATGCACATTTGTACTAAGAAATAAAACAGAGTTTTGTAATTAAGAATGACGAAATCACTATCGATTGTATTGATTCCACAATTGTCGGGATATTGGTTTAGTGTGTTCAACAAGTCAGTGAAATAGATAAATTTGGTTGTGGTAGGTTGTCGCAATGGTATGAAGTTTGCAGTCACCTCGGTTGGAAAATAACTAACAGAAATATGCATAAATTGTATATTAAATGATTATGAGTAGGCATTATACGATCTAGTGCAAATTATATATTAAAGAACAGAAATGATTCCGTACTTGAGAATAGTGATACTGTCGATTTTCGATACTCTGCACTAATACTTACTACGCAGTTTGATATTGCGCTCAATTGTGAACACGTCGACAAGATTCTTAGTTGACCTGTTATAGAAAAAACCGAAGTAAATGAACATGCTGTTGCTTTATATCGTACCATGCACTCTGCTGAGCAGGATACTGGTGCACACACTCTTAATGCCAGCACTGCCTTGATACCGCCGACAGTAAGGACATGTAAACCGAAAATACCGTACACAGGTTTTTTTTGCGAATGTGTAGCGGATATGGTGTTCCTGAAGCTATCGCATGATACATTTCCTTCTACAATGGAAGTCAGCATGATCAATGACATTTAAAAAAAAGTGTTGCTAGAATAACTTGGTATTAAGTGTGTGTTTAAGTTTCAAGGCTTCCAAAAGCGTCTGGGTATTCCACACTTTGTTGATTATTTGAAGTGCACTGGTAAAAATTGAGACAGATCGTTTCGTGTTAAATTTACAAACAATGAGGGTGTATTTCCTGTTATAAAAGTAAACACACGGCCAGTCGACCCACACAGAACATCTCACACCAAACAACAGACTTATCAAGCAAGAGGATGGCAGCGAAGGCAATAGATGACGGTGTTGGATTATTAAAACCCAACAGCTTTCCACTACCTAACAATTATGAATATGGACAAATACACTGCAGCACAACGAAACATGCAAGATATATAAAGTGTTAGTGTTGTTCAAAAATTAGTTCTTATTAGGCATTGTTCAGAAATAATTTGGACAATGATGATGTATTGAATCAATAAAAATATTATTTTTTAATGTGGCACTGCAGACCAGTATTTGTTTGGTGACATCATTAGCTTGCCTGATGTTTTTGAATGAGCAGCTTAATTTTTTGAGTAAATAAAAAAACACAGTTACAGCTGTTAACATCGATTGCACTGCTCCTTAAATTGGAATTTTGAAAGAAAAAAAAACTGACAGCGTATTTTACTATACGGGTGTCAGTAACATCAATGGCACAATACTTTCCATTTATTATTTTTTAAATTTGTTTCATCCTGCCAGGATCTCGTGTCTTTGACAAGCTACCTGTTGAATTTCAGACAACAAGTACAAAAAAACTGGAAATGACCTCTTCTTCCTCGTATCGTCATAGAATTTAGCAATGCTATAATGAAAAGTATACAACTTGCATTTAATTCCATGACAACTTAACATACCTGCACTTATGTTTTAAAGTTTGAACTGGTAGTTCAGGGTTGCAGTTGAAATACATCTACACCCATCACATTTGTTGCAATCACATTGCCCATCGCGTTGTATATAACTTAAAGAAGAAGCACTTTTTGGTGAAAAAAATAGCTTGGGAAGTAGGTGTCTTCTGATGCTGTCTAACAATATAACTGTTATGTGCGAAAAGTTCGAGAAATTGGTGGCAATCCTTACATCAAACACAGGTGTTCATGATGAGTGTGTGCAATCCCAAAGAATGTCGTGAAGATGTTGAACCTAATGGAAAGGTATATAGTGAAAACACTTCTTTTTTTTTTTTTGTGAAAAGTACAAAACCATTGTCATGCCGGTAACTTAAACCAATTTAAAAAAAAGGCACAGAAAATAATTTATATGCACCAGAATTTGCACGATTTATTATGAAATAGTACATGCCATTTGCCCCAAAGTGAAGCCAGCCACAAGCTGGTTTAGCAATTCTAATGTTGAACAGTGGTTTCACCAAGTCAAACATACAACATTCATTCGAAGTACGAAGCACAAAATTGGGCGATTTCAAGCAAAGATTTGTGGAGGTTAACAAGACATTTGCAAATCACTGATTCACGACATTATGAAGGAAATGCGAAAAGGGAAAAGGATACATAACAAAGTCATGTCTTATGTAAAGCGTGTTTGCAGTACCGCAAAGGCAACAAAATTAAGTGGAGATGATTAAAGTGCCCCAGATGACCCAGACGACATAATTAAGGAAGTATGGAAGCAGAGACCAGAAGGCAATGCATTATATTTTAATATGCAGATTCTAAATTCAAGTGAAAATGCTCAGTGTAATAATTTAAAAGTTTTGTCTAAGGATTCTTTAGGAAAGGAGATTAAGAAACAAAAAACTGACATAATGGCTTATCCAGACACAGCTGAATAAGACATCAGTACTGAGAATGTCTTGCTCTCTACCAAGGAACTTTAACTTTTCTCAGCTCATATATCGGGTTGCCACTGGACACTTATTGCAGTAAACTTTGTTCACAACAGTTGCTCTTCCTCGATTTTTATTGGTATAAACATAATAAAGGCGGGCAACTTTGCAAGCAATTTTTATTAGTTATGAGGGCTTGCAATGTTTTCACATCAGATTTTGTTGAATTAGTTGGGTGGAACTACCGAGATCCACCCAATCACACTTATTCAAAGAGACCAATAAAACTGTAGTATATTTGTAATTTTTTCGTCAAAATGTTGGCAGAAAAGTTGTCTTTGGCAGTAGACTTTGAAGCTGATGAATTTAGACGTAAATTACGGCAAAGAATTGAGGAACTGTCCATGACTACGAAAAAACAGAAGAGGATGAGAATGACAGTGGAGTGTACAGTCATAAAGGAATAACCAATTCTGCATAGCAATTTTATGTTTGTATTATAGCATTCAGGAAGATATTATAGTCAGCTGGTTCACATATAATACTTTCACTTTAAAAATAAGATGCCATAATTACATCACCTACATGGATGAGGCACTGCTGTCTCAGAATGCTGCTCACGCAGGAATAGCTGTACAACTGAAGTTGTTGCAACATACAGACAGGGATGCTTACCGAACAACTTGTTTCATGCCAATTTTTATAAGTAATATTTGTTTACAGAATCACTACAACTGGGACAACCATTAGTTTGAATCAGTGTTTCGGGATTTGCCTTCCAAAACAAAGCTGTTTACCATCTTGATTCCCTAGGAACAATCAGGAACAACCCTTGTACAGAAAATTTTTTTACATTTTTTGAAGGTAAGGAATGAAATGACAGATATAACTGTTTCCCTTGATAGCAGAGAGGAAAAAAATAGCATAGTAGTATCCCTCCCAGGCTGATACATCGAGTTGCGGCATGTTTGTCATCTTCTACGTTGCCTGCATTTTCGGTCTAAGGAACATGTCTGAAACTGTTAACCCCCGACATGAACATGAAGGGCTACAAAAGTCGGTTTTGAAATTACCAGATGATATGGTAAACTTCTTTTTACAATGTGGTAACGAAAATACCCTAAAAATTATGTTGGCCGTCGGGTGATGTGTGGAACGTATTTGTCGATGGGCACACATCAGCCTGCACCCGAAAATTTTAAAAGCGTCTTGGAAAGAAGTGTGTTCTGATTACTATAAATTTACGTGTAAACTGTGCCAATTGCGCTATCCTATACAAAGATTAGAGTAGAAATTAATTTTTGTACTCCCATTTGTCATTTGCAAGCAGAGTCAAATGTTATCATGTATATTGTTCTCCAACCATTTATTATGCTCTCGTGCATGTTCTCTTCCCACTACTTCAGTGACATTTAACTGATAGTCACCAAAGAATTACAGATTGTTTACAGGTCCTGGACAGGCTACACTTGGCTAATAGCCCAGTAAATATAATTGATATATTACCATTTTTAAGTACCGAAATATTAAGGATAATATACAAAAAATAATAATTTTTCTTCAATTCGTTAGGCAAGAATTTAATTTATGTTGGACCACTTCATTTGAAATCAGCCATGCAGGAAATAAATAGCATACTACATACAGACTGCAGAGTTTTATTTCATTGTAACATGATGTTACAGGAAATCAAAGACACCAGTTACTTGGTAATTCATTGATGGTGAGACTGGGTCATTATGTTTCCAAAACCAGAGATGGAAGACCATTATAGTGGGAGAGAAATAGTAAGTTTAAAATAACATGCATGTGGAAAAGGTGTCTTAGGATTCTGCAAATCGGGAAGAAAAAAAAAATCTTATGAAAGGCGACACCACGAGGAACTGGCAGGTAAGAAAGTGATAGTCCTCAGTGGCACAAACGACATAATGGTATATAAAACTATAATTACAGGCATTGCTGAGAATAGCACTGCACTTCAACCACATCTAGTACACACTATCTTCATAGCTCGTCACATTTATTTGAAATTAATTCATAGCAAATTATTCTCTAGCAAAATGACTGTAGCAAATCTCATTATATGCAAACATGTTCTTTGTATTCCTTTGTGTTTGTTGCAGTCACCACAATTTGAAATATGATATTCTTATGACTATTAGTTTCAATTTTTTTCACTTCTGCCACAATTGAATTTACTAAGCTAATACACTGCATTTCAGATATATCCATGCTTTCATTTCGGCGGTATTTTTGTTACAGAGCCACAACAAATTCAAGTGGATTCAGTTGAAGTTCCAGAATTTGGTCGACATGCTGCTGAATATTGACTATGAGGTAGAGATTATGACACTGCTTCCCATTCCACTACTTACAGCAGAAGACATAAGGAATGAACTGCTTTAGCAGTTAAACGTGTTCTTGCGGAACACATCTGGTATTTAACATGTCCTTTCTTTGAAGTAGTATTACTTAACTATTAAATGGTTCACTGAAGTTTATTTTGGTTGCATTGCAATTTCATTACAGCTTCAAAGGTCAATTTTGCAGTAAATGTTTGGAGAAAAGGCTACACCATAAAAAAAAACCAACCCATGATATACGCTTGTATTAATGGAAGAACCCAGCTCTTTTTTTATATTATGAATGTCTTATAGTTGATTAGTGTTTCATGTCAAAACTATACAATTCAAGTTTTTTGTAACTACCTCTAATACACCTGTATATATACATCATTATGTACTGTTACTTGCGGTTTAATCATGTGATGTTGCATTTAAGTTAAATAATAGCTATTCCATTTGGGAAAACATACATGCAATTAATTGGTTACCTAAATGGAACAGGTTGTAGTGCATATCTACTACACTCAATACAACATACTGTAAACTGGGGTACTTCCTAGTCATACATCAGTATTCTGGGTTATTTAATTAAGATGAATAGTAAATGTCAAGAATAGGTAATTCCTCATTTATATTGTATTCTCGCAGCATAGGATATGGGTATCTGTGTGTGTATGAATGTATACCAGTTACGCAAAAAAGGTTACACGTAATTTACATTTATTAAGTTCGTATGTGCGCATGTCACTGAGCAACCTAAAAACAATATTCATTAAAAATTAAATAAAATTTTCATTCTATTGTTGAGAAACGTAATGAGATCTCTGGAAAAGTAAAAATCAAATGAGATATTTAGCTAGACATAAAGAAAGGATGACAGCTAATTGTGAATCTAGGTACTTCATAAATGTAATATTAATTGTGAAATATTAATTAGATAACACTTAATACCAAATAAAATAAATGCAGTTAATACCAAATGTAATAATACACATTAATCTGTCCATTTCAAGAAAACTTACTGGTAAATAGTTTAACACCTGTCAAGAAATTATTGAAAAACTTAAGTTTTACTTACAAATATTGTATTGTAAGTATAGTATTTAACTGTAATAACTTCCGTATTCCATTCTAACGAACAGAAACCTAAGGCTTCTCGATGTGCACAACATATTTACGAAGAGGGGCAGGTTGACCTTTGCCTGCTCGAAAGGTACGCAGCAAACATAATTTCTGCACTAGGAGAACAGAGATTCATAGTGAAAAACATATTACACCAATATAGTGTGGTGGCTTTGGGGTCATTCCATGGAAAATCACCCAAGGGTGGTTCCTGACCGATTTTGAAAAATTTTGAAATTTTGTCACACATAATGTACGTATGTCAACAGTGCAAACCCAAAGTTATTGATTTTTATCTGCCCTCATTTTGATTTTACAGAACAAAATGGCCGGTACCGTGTACCAAAATTTACATTTTCAAGGGTTTTTGTATTGTTTAATATCTTGATATCCATAAAAGATACGAAGTCATGTGTTATCTCATTGCAAAGAAGATACTGAGGGCTATTAATAATGCTAGTAAAAATAAACAGAATGATGTTGATATGTCTTCATATATAGATATAAAAGCTGACCTTGAAACTGACTTTTTTTTAATTTTCAACTGCTCCTACTTTCTTTCCAAATTCAAAAAACACAATGAAATCTTGAGGCAAGTAAGTCTACATGGAGTACTTCGCAATGATATATTGTCA
>PNEQ01129210.1:0-14596 GCA_003012365.1 Medauroidea extradentata
GTAGATATAGACAGGTACGTCCTACATAACCTCAAACACTACTTCCTCGTAGACATAGACAGGTACGTCCTACATAACCTCAAACACTACTTTCTCGTAGACATAGACAGGTACGTCCTACATAACCTCAATCACTACTTCTTCGTAGACATACCTACTTTGTTCGTAAACAAGCAATGAGTATCTGGCGTAAAAATTAACTGAAGTCAAGGTACATTCAGTAAAGTTTATCTATTTTCAAAACGTTATTGTAAACAAAACATTTTTAATACAAGTGAACTATACCAAGCAAATTCCATTTTGTAATGTTGCATTTCCTTTCCCTGCAAGGCTCGACACAGCGAAAATTATAATCTTCTTTTCTCGTGCTATCGGGGCAGTATTTTCGTCGGATTGATGCTTGCTTTTTATAGGTTGTTGCTCACATTTTGTTCTGTCGGGGTTGATGCGTCGGGCTCGTCGGGTATTGTGAATCCACTTTTAAGCATCGTCCCTAGTTAATAAATTACCACCATTTCAGGATGAATTTTTCATTATTATTTCTCGAATAATAATACCCTGTGTCAGTCAAAGTTTTCCGATGCAAATACAACTGTACCTCTGTTTCTGTAGTAGAATTTTTGTTACTAAATATATGTAGGAATATAAAAAAATTGGAAATTTAAAGAAATGTTATAATAAAACGCCATTTATGTGTAATATATATTATTCAATTAAACAAATATTTTTAGTACAGTAACCTAGATGCGTCCTTTGTGAGTACACACATGTATTAAAACACTTAAGTAATTCATATATCCATGAGAAAAACCGAAGCGTGATTTCGTGTTTTCTGTCCGTATTTCTCTTCTGCTCTCACCGATACGTTTCTCCGGTCAATGTCTACCTGGTTTCCAGCCCTCAGTGTGACTTCTCAAACAAGAACACGCCCAGCTGTTGTTCAAAGTGTACGTCTGTCGGCCGTTACTCAGGTTTCATTTACGTACGGACACTCCTTAATGTGGCATGCCACCCACATGGCTGGAATTACTGTTTATTTGTACCGCTAGGTTGTTTAGATACATACATAAAAATGTAACGGCATCACGCTCTAGTAAAGTGCATTTCCTTCCTCTAAAGACATATAAACGTAACATCTGACAGTTATTGATGACGCATTATATATATAAACATATGTGTATGTATGTTCCCTATGGACTCCAAAACTGCTAGAGTGATTTTGATGAAATTTTCAGGCAATCTTCAGATTAGCCCAATAGTTGATCCTGTGAAGTTTGATAACGTTCAGATGAACATAAATTTATTTTTTTTTGCCAGTTTTGTGTCATATTTTCCTTACAAATCAATTAATTAATAATAATTACTTAAGTAGGATAGAGACTTGGAAGTGTACGGCATGTCAATGTATGGACTTAAATTCTTGACTATATATATTTAGTATTAGTGCTGGCCGGGTCGCAAGTTATTATTATTTTTTAATCGTGAATATAAATTTGCTATTTAAAGTCATCAGGTAATGAGTGGGTAAAAACTAGCGACTAATACCGAAGACGTTTTCATTTAGTTAGTGTTATATGATAATATTTTTATCGTAATATGTACCAAAATATTGTTATTTTTGTAAATGGAAAATTCGACGTGATGGGTGAGAACTTAAATGCCCCGATGGTGTATTTATTCTGTTTTTTTTTTTTGTGGATATATACAAGCTTACAAATACACAGTGCGCAGTTACATTAACGTCCTAAAAATTGTTTGACTAAGAGGCCTATTTTTCTCAAAACAAATAATGCTCTAAGAGGCTCTAACTGTTGATTTATTTACATTTTTTACAATCGACATTAGCTAAAACGTATTAATTTTTTGATTTGTCAAATTCAACTTCGTATTAAAACCAATTTCTAATACATCTGAGGTACGGCTTAATTCAAACCAATAAAAAATAAGTAAAAATTGCAGGTACAGATATGGTATGGGCTACTGCTGTCTTAGCAAGCAACATACGCTTGTTGACTTCTACTTGAGTATAAAACACATATGTGGAATCTAACCATATGTCAGAATATCCGACGAATTTTTCTGGCCTTCAGTTATTACTCCACTTTGTTTTCTAAGTTGTTTGTTCGGTTTCTGGTAGGGTTAATATATTTGGTAGGGTTAATATATTTGGTAGGATTAATATATTTGGTAGGGTTAATATTTTAGTAGGGTTAATATATTTGGTAGGGTTAATATATTTGGTAGGGTTAAATATTTGGTAGAGTTAATATATTTAGTAGGGTTAATACATTTTGTAGGGTTAATATATTTGGTAGGGTTAATATATTTGGTAGGGTTAATATATTTGGTAGTGTTAATGTATTTGGTAAGATTAATATATTTGGTAGGGTTAATATATATATTGTACGGTTAATATATTTGGTAGGGTTAATATATTTGGTAGGGTTAATATATTTTGTACGGTTAATATATTTGGTAGGGTTAATATATTTGTTAGGGTTAATATATTTAGTAGGGTTAATATATTTGTTAGGGTTAATATATTTAGTAGGGTTAATATATTTGGTAGGGTTAATATATTTGTTAGGGTTAATATATTTGGTAGGGTTAATATATTTGGTAGGGTTAATATATTTTGTACGGTTATATTTGTACTCTTAGTATGTCAGTAGACCAACGATTTTATGGCAAACATATTTCTGTTCCGTTTAGTTTCAATGCCTAATGTTGACATCTGCAACACTGCTTGACGGAAGTGATTTGATGCTTAAACTCTCACTTACCTGGGAGTTCTACTGGCGAATCTCAACTGTATGGTGTCATAATAACCTTATTTTGATTGATGCAATCAAAGGATAAACGTGTCAGAACAAAGACAAGCTGCCAATAACCACGAAGCTGAGCTGCCGATGTGCACGTGAGGCACTGAAACAAAAAAGCACAAAAATATTTTCGCGACTGACTTATATGTCTATGAAACTATTATATCAGGAAGGTATGAATTGTCAGTGAAACTCAGTAAACTTCTACTGACTGGCATTTAATATCTTATGAATTGAGAAACAATGCATCTATCCATACTCTATGACAACCCAGTGTAATTTAGCGTACGTACAAGTTATATTATTACAACTTAGCCACCAAGTTGTAGGCTTTTACCAGTTCTTACACAAGCACCTTTAACGTCCACAAACAGTCAGTCCCATAACAGTTAAAGTATGTCACCAAAATATTGAGTCTCATATAAGTAAAAAGATTCTAATAAAGACATCAATCATATAACCGTGAACAGATTCTAATAAAGATATTCAGTTCCGTAAGAGTAAAAAGATTCTAATAAAGATATTCAATAATATAACCTCTAAAATATTATAATAAACATGTTCAGTTCCATAACAGTAAAAATATTCCATCAAATCATATTCAGTCTATGACTGGTTAAAATATTTCAGAGAAAAAAGTATTTAACCCAAATACAGTAAAACTATTTAGATCAAGATATTCACTCCAGTAATAATACGGAATAAATTTTAAAAACTATTAAAAATATAAAAAAATTGAAAATTAAAAAAAAAATTAAAAATAATAAAACATATCATTAGTTTAAAAAAATAAAAATATTAAAGCAAAATATTAATTTTAAAAAACTTTTTTTTAAAATCCAATTGATTTAAATTTTTTTCTGTGACCACATTTATTCATTCATTCATAAATAGTATTTATAGGACCACTGTTAACATCTTCTAAAACTTAATCATTAAATTTTTGAACATACCTATCTGGTAAAATCTTGGAAAAGGTCACTTGTACGACCTCGTCATTTCATCGAACGTTTTCCCTACTCTTCCTCTTACTCCCTCCACCATGAACACTCTGCACACTTCCTCTAAACTCTCAACTGCCGAGATCGTACAACTCCCTACACTTCTTACCCTCTACAAACCCATACACACTGCCTGTTGGCATCCCTTTACCCTGTCCATAAACCATATACATCGCCTATTAGTGTTTAGATATAGTTCCTACCATTGGCTATCACGAGATGTGACGAGTTCGTACACCAGACACAAAGCCATAACATCCAACATTCGTCACCACCCAGCATAACTCCCAGCGTGGTGGGGAGAGGAAAGATGTTCTGACAACTGACGAGGTCGTAGAAATGACATAGTCCCAAAAAAATTTCATATCTTCTATTTATACTAAAACCCGGCGACCAAATTTTGTGTCTATTATTCCGGCTTTAATTATTAAACATGGTTTGCCAATTGTCAGTTCAGAAGTGTCTGTAAATTATTATTTTTTTAACACATTCAGCGTCACCTCCGTTTTATTTCTAAGTTTTTCGCTTTTATTTAAAAATATAAAGTAATTAGTGTTTTAAAAAAATAAAAAATACACAAACTATATTTAATTTAAATAAAAATAATAAATTATTATTTTTCCAAAAAATATAATACATTATTTTTTTTAAGTTTAATAAAAAAATATTAAAAATTAAAAATTAAAATTTTTGTTACTATATCATAAGGTATAACAAAAATAATAAAATGTAAAAATCCTGTGTCACTATCAGACGTAATATAAAAAATATAAGAAATAAATAATTTAGTACATATAATAATGTATTAATATATAATATAAAAATTTAATTGTGGTTGTAATACTAATGATTCTTCTACAAGAAGTGAAAATGAATCATTTACTGTAATCGAATATTTAAATAATTTCGGGAACATGAAAATACAAAAAAAAAAAAAAAAAAAAAAAAAAAAAAAAAAAAAAAAAAAAAAAAAAAAAAAAAAAAAAAAAAAAAAAAAAAAAAAAAAAAAAAAAAAAAAAAAAAAAAAAAAAAAAAAAAAAAAAAAAAAAAAAAAGAGATACTACAAAAATTAGTTCATCCGATCTTTCAGAGGCTGGTAATGCATTTTAAAGAATATCACAAGGTCAAAGTTACTCGTAAAATAAATACAGAGATATTAGCATTAATTAGAGCTCTTCATGCGGTGTATCAGAAGAAACATTTGATTTTTATACAGCTTTCACCAAATGGACACTAAAAACTATTAAATGGCATTTTGCGTCAGCTAATCAACGAATTGTTAATTAAACCGAAGCAGCATTTTTAATGTGGGCAAAACACATCGATATTAATTTTGAACAAAATGTTTAAAATCCTAATATAGTTATATCAACCAAGCGAAGAACGCATGCATTTCAAAATTCTCAAGTTTGTCCATACAGATTAGATGGAAAAGGAGCATACGCTTTTTTTCACAAAATCAAATGACGCACCAGTTTAAATTCATATTGATGTTGAAGAATATTTCTATTTTCATTATGACGATCAAGTAAATAAAAAAACAAGTCTTTTTGTTGTGTTATCACATGAAATTGGACATTATTTAGGGATGAAACATTCAAATGTGTGTGATTCAGTCATGTACCCAATTTATTCATCAAAGAAAATAGAATTACAAATTGATGATATTTTTAACTATACAAAAACGTTATGGCCCACCCATTCAAAACATAATCCTCCATAACTTTACCGCCACCAGACTAAAAACAAGCACATTAATCCCTATTAAGGAAGTAAATTTGTATTATTTAAAAAATGTCAACACATTTTTGGTGGTTTATCAAGTAATGTATATTTTTTTTACAGAAAATGTGTTTGGACTTAAGACTTAGTAGATAAAATAGTTAGAAAATCACAGCTTGCTACTTATTGGTTCTATTTTTAGAAAAATAATTTTGAAAGCTTTATGTCGATGCATCAGAGACCTACTGAAGAAATTGAGACGATTATTGAACATGATATATATATTTTTTTGATTATCCTAGTTTGCAATTTGTGCCTGGCTACCTGAAAACTATTAATGAGTTAAGTGTGTCACAAAATTATAAAATAAACGCTGCTGTAAACACATTTGTTGGTCATATTTTTATATTTTACATTGAAGTTAATTTTATGGTGTTGGATGAATGTTCATTTAGAACAAAAAATTTAGGATTAATTTCAAAGAGTTTTCGAGGTTTACTACCGGCCTTTGATTCGGCGTTTAGATTTGCTAATGGAATGCTGTACTTTTTTAAAGATACAGATTACTACGAATTTAATGAATTTACAAACACATTGACTAAGGCTGGTAAATATTATATTTCATTATTTTATATTATAAACTGTCTAATACAATACAAAAACAGATATTGTAAATCAATTAGAAGTTTACTACAACAAATGGAAACAATCTTCATACTATAAAATTTTATACTGTAGATGAAAACTTAACAAACTTAGACACGGAATATAACATGAAATTTAAAGAGTAATGGTTAGTTACTTTTGTTAAATGAACACTCCCATACCGTTTTTACTTCTGAACTAGGGGTGTATTATTAAATTTTAAAATAAAAAATTAAAAAAGCTCAAATTTTTTCAAAATTGGGTAACCAGTATCTTGGAGGCATTATTTACTTGAAAAAGAAATAAAAATATAATGTATTAAACCAATATTTAAATTATTTAATAGTGGTGCAGATGGAAATTTTAAAATTTTATTATTTTATTTAATTATATTATAAGCGATTATTTTGTATATTCGTCAATATGATTATAAATATAAATTTAACTATCACGAATTTCTTTTTTACTAATTTTTTTATATTTCTCAATTATAGCAGTTTTATCTTTACTTTGACCTAAAATATTTGTCTTTCTGATGTAAGTTTATTTATTTCTTTACTGGAATTATTATTTCTTTCATCTTTAACTTTAATTTTATCTAAAAGATTTTGTTTTTGACCTTAAAGTGTTTGTTTTTGAAACTCAAAAAAAATTATTTTTATAATTTACTATTGTTTCGTCCTTTGTTTAAATTATTTTTTAAATTCGTCATCAATACTTTCTGAATTTTAATTGGCATTTTAAAATTAATTTGACCTTTAATTTGATCTTAAAGTTTTCGTTTTTCAGTTTTAAGGTCACCTATTTCTCATCTCAGAATACATTTTATTATTTTTATAATTACATTTTGTGAAACAATTTTTATATTTTTATTTTTTCAACTGTTTTTTGTAATTGTAAGTGATCATTATTTTAGTATTTATTCTTTGATTGTTTATTCTTATTGTATTTATAAGTTTTGCTTTTCAGTTTTACGTTCAGTTATTTGTTTATTAACGCTCATAATTAATTCAAATTTATTTCAATATGTTTTATTTCTAGTTTTAATTGTTTCGTCTTTATCTTTAATTTGATTTAAAGGTTTTGTTTTTCAGATTTCATATTATTTATTTCATAAATTAGTTTTACACTTTTATTTTAAAAATCTTTAGGATAATTATATTTCTTATAAAAAGGTTTGATGTGCTCAAAATTTTTATTATGTTGAAAACAACAGTTTAAATACAAATCGCGAGTTTAATTATTACTTGTTTAGTTATACAAATATTCTTAAACTGTGGAAGAAGTAATTAAATATAATATGAATCGAATATTACGTATTTTGACTAGTTTTCCATAACCATCAGTAATTGAAATTTCTACATTTCTAATCATTGTATTATGAAAATGATAAAATTTTGGTTTGGTTATTATTTATGTTTTAGGCATTATATAAATAACTATTAGTAGGAAATATTAATAATATCTTCAATTTTATCACTAACCGCATCAATATTTGAAAAAAAAACTGATATTATCCCATTAACTCTAATATGAAAACATCGAGACTTAATAATTTCAAATATTTCGTTAGCTGTATTACCCGTATTTAGCAAATTTTCAAATCGTAATATTAAAATATCACTAGCAACAGTACTAATATAAATATATAATATTTTGTTTTATTAATTACGTAAATTTTTGTTTCGTGTATATTGAAGCAAAAACTAATTAAATAAGTTTTAGATTTATCATTTTTAGATAGCGAAGGCTTAAAAAAATCCAAAAATATTGTCTAATTCCCAATTTCCTTCATTTAACAAAATTTAACATATAATTCTTTCTGTTCCTTTACTTTTTGTAAACATATTTTTTAGCTTATTAAATTTTCTGTATTTGAATAATAGACTCATCCTAAATATTTTTATCAAACGATGCAATGAAGAGTGCTACTGCTTGAGTAATTATTTGGCCCCCTGACCAAGGCAAATTAAATTTTAAATTATTATTATGAGGTGAAAAATAATTATAATCCTGACTGTTATTTAAATCAATTTACTATAGAACTTTATTAAATTTAATTGATTAATATTTCGTAGAACTAATCAATCATAACAATTTATCAAAGAAAACTGGAAGCGTTATTTTTACTTCAAAAAATGGCCCAGTAAATTTTTTTGAATCAAGTCTAGTATTTAAAATTTATTATAGTATTAAGACAAAATACTATGTTGCATCAATTTCTGCTAATACCCTTGTTCAGTCATTCAACAAATTTTAAGTTATGATATTTTCCAAGAATGTTCATTATTATCAAACAAACAAAAAATTGCGGAGCAAAATCATGTGTCTGGTTATATAAGGAGGCATTAACCATTTTCAGATATCGAGAGATAACATTTATGGATAAAAAATATTCCGTGTTCAACACAAGAATCAACTGGGCATTTAATTTTTAATATTATATTGAGGTTTTTACTCTCCGAATTTAAAGGCAAAAATTATGTTGATGCAGATCCCAAAGAATTAAACAGTCATTTTAAAAGTTAATAATTTAGTTTTTAACTCTTTCAATGAAAGTTTGGATTTCGGTTATTCTACTACGTCACTAATTCTTAAAATTTTTCAATTTTTACATATAAATCAGATTCAAAAATAACAAAATATAAAACTGTTCCTAATTCAACGAATGTTGAACACGTTATTACTGCAAAAAGAGGTGGTTTAAATGGTATCTAAACCATAGATGGACCCTTAAATTTTACTGTTTTTTTTTTTAAATTGAAAATAATATAATTGTTGATGGAGTATATTCAATTAAATAAATTATTAATAACAAAATTGTACCAAGAATTAATAGAAATGTTAATTAGAACGTAATTATGAATTATATTTATGGTTTGTTGATTGTAACTAGAGTTTTATTTCGGCTGAAAAATACGAAAACATTATGAGAGTTTTGAATTTATTAAAGAACCAGTTCATTATTTTATTGTAATAAACGAAACTAATCATTATAGTTTCGCATTAAAATTAAAATTTTCATCCGAAATCAATAAAATTAAAGATATTTTTATATGAACAACTATATTTTTAAAGAATTAATGGAATATTTTCTAAACCTTCTCGATGATTGGAATCTAAATAAAAATATAAATTTAAAGAAGAACTTCATAAATTTCTTATATTCCGAATATTTTCAGATTTATTATTAATGGTTCTCCCGGGTGTGGGAAAACTAATCTTGTATTAAATTTAATGCTAAAAATGTCATAAATTTATAAAAATGAAGGAGTATAAATTATATCACAAATTTGTACTAAAACTATTGAACAAGAATTATATAAAAATAATAGAAGATATAAATGAAAAATATAAAAATTTTCGTTCAATTAATGTATTTGACACTATTTCTTATTTTAACATTGGACATTTTAATTCTTTAGACATTGAATATAAAACAATTGTAATTATTGATGATATGCTTGGTGTAGTGAATAAAGAAGATAAAAGACATCAATTCATTTATTTTCGACTCGTAGGCCGATAAAAATACAGGATATATATTTTTTAAACATTATGTTATATTAAAATTGAAAAAATTTTAATTATTAAATTAGCAGAGACAAATACTTTTTTGTTCTGAATTGTTAGAAAGTATTTCATATCCTTCAGAATTAATAAAAATATTGGAATATAATCAATATTTTAGCTTGTTTGCGATTTTTTAAAAATTGAAAATTATGAATATTTATGACAAAATTTAAAGTTTCAACACACACATTCTATGAAAGTATTGGGGATTTAATAAATCAATATTCAACTTTAATTGGTGAAATAAAGCGGCAATGATTCTGAAATTTAGCTTGACTATTTTTAAACAAAATTGACCTTATCTATAACGAGGAAGTCAAGCAATTTTTTTTGTCATGTGAGGAATATTCAGTTGTTTAAAACATTTACGAACAAACGAACCTGAACAAGAATATTTATCTCTAAAGGGTTTTACACTATTTTCAACATAATCATATTTCATCATTAATATTTTTAATTCTTATTTTTCCATACATTAAAAAAATATATTTGGTTTATGGTACACTTTAAATCAAAACATATACGACATAGTTTACAGTTATGTAGCAATTTTAAATATATATTTTTTTGTTATTTTTATTGTTGATCGGATGTTGAAGAAGTTTTGAGCAATTTAAACGGTTGTAACAGCAGTTTGAATCATTTGAACAGCCTTTTGAACCATTTGAACGACTATATGAGCAGTTTGAACGACCGTTTAAGCCATTTGAATATTTTTTTAAATTAAATTACACTATAACAAATGTTGAACAAATTTTCATAAATTTTAAATTGTTTTTATTACTCAATAAATTATAACCTGCAGTACATTCGTGTTTATTAACATTTTAAAATTATAACCATTACATAATTCAACCAATGTAACCCACTGATTAAAATTAACTTTTTTTTTTAATTCTTTTACATCAAGTTTGACAGTTTTTTTTTACTTCAAATTATTTTACTTTTAATATATTATACAAAATTTCGTCTATATCTAAACCAAATGATTGTATTTTGAAACTAAACTGGATTAAATATTTTTTCTTTTCAATTAAAACTCGTTTTAAACACTTGATTAGTTTCATTTGGTAATCTTTTATTAGCTTTGTATCCACCATAAATACATTTCCTTTCGTGACAGTCAATATCGTGAAATTATGCTACTTCATCAACTTCATTTACTGGAATTTTACCTTTTTGAATATTTAATAATACATTACTGCCGGGGCCAGTATAATTATGACCAGGTAAACGAAATTGAAAAGGTACTTTATTTATCCAATTAACTGTATGACAGCAATAGGTGACTTTATTTGGATTTTCGAAATTATCAGCACTCATTTTTAAAAATTATTTTATAATCTTGATTTTAGAATAGACATTTAAATTAGTTAAAATAATTAAATTTTAATATTGCGAGACATTTTAGTAATTTTTTCTAATTTTTCATCATCTGTCATTTTGCAGAATTATTGTTATTAATTTCCCATTATTTAAATAAACAGCATGTTTTTTTTTATACTGGCATTGCTTCCCTTTTTCTTTAATTTGACTGAACATCCTGTCAATTGTTTAGCTTCAGATGCTAATGTATTATCTGTAATTGGTTTTCCTTCTGTATACTGATTTTTTAAACATCAATTTGTCTAACTCTTTGCACAACTAATTGGTCATTTGCATTTTAGTTATGAATAGGTAGCTTTAGTTATAACTGCTTCTGAAGCTGCTGAACAAAGGTTTACCAGTATTTTGATAATTTTCTAATTGCTATTTAGTTGAATATATGTTACTCATATTGGAGCTACTTTTAATTTAGATTTAAAAAAATAATAAAATACTATAAAATTGATTCTTAATTTGTTGGCGTTAGTTGTAACGATAGAAAAAATTAAAAATGATAAATTAAAATTGAATAATTTTAGAATAGTTAATTTATAAAACAGAAATTATGGAAATGGGACACACTGGGTTTGTTATATAAATTTCTTTTTAACTGTTTATTATTTTAGTTCATTTGGCATTCACCTGTACCAAAAATTAATTGACTGGTGTAAATAATAATTATTTGTTATTATGTAACTGTAAAAAGTACGAAAATAATATTTGGTCTTGTGGATACTGATTAATAAGAGAAATATTATGAATTATTAACTATAACCAAAATTAATGATTATTTTTTTCCTGTAGATAATTTTTCTAAATAAATTAAAATGAATCCTATTTCTTCTAGTATGACCAAGGTTATGACTAAAACTAATGTTTATAAACATTACTTTAATATAAATTAAATACATGGTTTTTAAGAAAAAATATTTTTAACTATTTTTATTACAATCTTTACAATTAACAATTTTAGATCAACATTTCAATGAAGAATTTTATTAGGAAGAAATTTATAAAGATTTTTTATTTCGAAAAAGAATTTGATAAACTAATGAATAAAATAGAACATAGTTCAAAGCCTGCTTCAGCAGGTGGTGGGTTATTATTTATTGAATTTTAAAAATTCTAAATGTTTAAATGCATAGAAATTATTATTCTAAGTGTGTGTGTTAAATACATTCATTTTCCATTTTCTATTTCTTTATTTATAAATGGAAGCAGACAAAAAGATTACTGGAAGATTCCACATCTGTAAAATTGTTAAATCACATTCTGAATTTCCAAAAAAATAAAAACCGTTTGTATGGTATAGCCTAATTGAGTTTTTCTTGAAAAAAAATATTCAGAATGCTAAATTGTTAGATAAAATACCATATCATTAATGCTGTAAATGTATTTCAAAAGCAGCTACGAAAAAACATTCAGAACTATCATTACGCGAAGATTCAAAAGAAAATAAAGTCATTGCTAATTAAAAATATTTATTTTTATTTTTTAATTTATCCATTATGTCTTATAACAACACAGGAATTTTAAATCTTTTATTATGTCTTATATTACGACAATAATTTTTAATTGTTTTAACTATTTTACATAATCTCTTAAAGTATCACAGGAATTTTAAATAGTTTATATATATATATATATATATATATATATATATATATATATATATATATATATTGGTATCATGCCTTATAGTTACATATTAATGTAAACTTCTTTATTTTTATACCATGTCTTAAGGTTATACATGAATTTTTATTTATTAATTAATTTTTATTTTTATGTTATTCTTATAGTAACACAGGAATGTTATTATATCATTTAATATTTAATATTTTTACATATTTGTTATATTCTATTTTACTTACACAATTTTTAACACAGGTTTTTATATATTTTCCATTTTATAATGGCCCCAAGAATAAATATTTTATGGTCTTCAGAACCTAAAGCTCTTTTTCTACATTTTTTGAGGATAATTCATGTTTTTTACTTCTTATGAGATTCATATTTTTATACAATACCTATTTGTTTTTTGAATAAACAATTTTTTAACCACCGAATGTTATTTCATTTTAATTGTATTTATTTTTATACCATATGCCCTTTTTGAAATACCATTTTCTTTACTTATGCATACATTTTAGATTTTAATCCGATAAATTCTTCCATTGTTTTTCCATTATTTTCGTCCTTCATTTTACTGACTATTTTTTTGTTTATTTAGGAAATATTATATTTTTTATATTTTCCATTATCTGAAGTATTAAAAATAATTAATAATGTCTTTAATATATTTGTAAAAAGCATTAGTTTTTACGTAATAAATAAAAGAAGCTGTATCTCTAAAACATAATTCAATATTTTCTCCATTTTTTAGTTTCGTAATATTATAACGAAAATCCTAAAATAAAGTTTTTGATAAATCTAACATTGTCATTCTGACATAAATTAGCCCTTAAAAATAATTTTGTTTTATTCATATTGTTACAAGTTTGAGAGCACAAACTTTACATGTGGGCAATTCCCATGAGTTCTTTGGGATAGAGGTCTTAGAATTACAAATAAAAGAGTTAAATTAAGTACTGGATTTAATAGCTCACAAAGCTACGAAATACATAAAACAGTAATCAACTATAGCTCTCACAACACCATTAGTTATGCACACAATTACTCCTGTGTCACAGACACGTTAATTAACTTTGACAATTAAAGCAAAAAAAGTCTACCATCAATTAATTAAACACTATAAATCACAATAAAATTCAGTCATATATCCAATCAACAGTATTTCTAATAATGACAATGTACAACCTTATCAGTCCGAAGTGGTGATGGCTCACCATGTGCTGCGCAGCACCCCGAGTGCACCGCTGTCTTCACTCTTGAGGTCTTCTGTTCGATTCCCGTCGCGCACATCCTCTTCGCCTGTCAGCCGCCGCAGTAGTCCTCTTGTATAGCCAAACACTGCTCCGAAGGTAGCCCCCTGCCGCCTCACAGTAGACTTTGACGTCACCAAGATGTCTTCACCAGTCTCTCTCCACAGGCGTAGCACCTTCCTATAGCACTACCAATAGCGAACTCTCCTCAAATGTGCCGATTCTGTCGTTTTATACTAGCCCAGCCAGTCGGGGGATCCCCGCATTACAGGGGTCTAAATATAGATATTTCATCATGTTTCGGATGTGCTTGTAGTCACGTCGGCCGCCCTCGAAGGGTAAAGACGCAGTTGGGACAGGTATCTATGACGTAGTTTCGGCGGTTTTCCCACTATGAGCCACCCGGACTTTGAGTCATCGGCCAGCCCTCAAGGTGTTACGAAACAGCCGCCGACCACTGGCCTCCAGGAACATGGCACGCAACACTGCCCCCTCCTTAAGTCTGTTCGTCCCGAACAGACACAGCAGCCTCAGGTCCATCGTAGAGGGCCAATCTGTCGATGTGTACAACTTTAGGTCCTCT
>PNEQ01129216.1:0-40960 GCA_003012365.1 Medauroidea extradentata
AATTTTTTGAAATTTTCGAAATTTTGGAAAATTTTGGTAATTTTACACTCAAGGTCAAGGTTAAAGGTCAAGGTCAAGGTCACGGTCATCCAACATGGCGGCCGGGGCCGTGACGTCACAACATGGCGGGGGGCACCACACTCGGGCGGGCGCCACACACCGAATCCTTGTGCCAGAAGGAACCAAAACATACTACTTACGCGTAACAAAGTAGTAATTCTGGATAAACATGTGTTTATAAAGTTGGAAAATACCATTAACTAGGATTGTCATTGAGTATTTTATCCATATTGGCTTCGAAAAAAAGCGTAGAAATCAATTGATGTTTTCAGCGTTTATTTATCTACCACGCCCTCTTAGCTGTTTTTTCAAGGCCGTAAACAGTATGGTGTTATCTGATTATGTAATTAATGAAATTATGGTTGATTGACTTTTTGATCGAAGCAGTACAATTTTTTTGTTTTGAAAAATTAGCTGTCACTGCAAAAACTATTTAAAATAAAACTGCCAAAGAGATTTTTGATATCTGGTCTCGTTTAAGCTTAAAACAATAATTATCACCAAAACCAGCATAAACAAGAGAGCATGGCCTTAAGGTGCCCGCCTGCTTGACGTGTGTTTGTGTGAGTGAGGCACAGCGCCAAGGGCGATGTTGATCGCAAGACACTGGAACAGCGTGCAGTGGTATCGTTCATCACTCGCCTGACTTGACACTTTCAGTGGTGACCCCAGCTTTTTAAGGTGAAAAGTTTTAAGCATGGTCCATTGCATGATTTTAGAGTAGTTTCACACAAGTCGCTACACTTGTTTTACAGTTATAACAGGTTGAAAAACTTTTTTTTAGCTATTTTCATGGGCTGCGAAATGATTTTTCAATTTGACGTGATGGTTTGAAAGTACCTTTCCGTTATCGTTTGAAGTGCATTTTCTTTTCATCCTGTGACATAAGAAGCATATGCGGAACAGTTTAGTAAAAAAACGTATTTATAATCACATTACAATGCATATTAATGGTGTTCAGGTGTGATAAAGTCATAATTTATATTTATATTTAATAGAGTTAGTTTTGTAGACGATACGTTTTTTAGAAAAACTATTTTAGCTGGCGCAGTTTTCTTATAAAGGTGCGTCAAAGTCAAGATTCGCATGATCTGCTGCCATGCAAATAGTGAAAACCAATAGACTTACGTAAGTGAAATAATTCACAGTGAAATAAAATACTATGGGCTACGTAATAAAACATTTTAAACAAATTCCGTGAACTGTTTTGGTATTTAAAAAAAAGGCTTAATTTTCGACTTTATTCTGTATTTTTCCGATTTTTTAAATTCAAAATATTATGTTGTAAGTTTTTTAATGTTTAATTGTATAGCTCTTGGGATTTAACTTCACAGTGAATTATTTTGTTTCAGTAGGTCAATTGGTTTTCACTATTTGCATGCCAGTGTAGCAAGTAAATTTTGACTTTGACACTCTGTTAAGGGAAATCTATGAGAGCTAAAATTGTTTCCTAAGAGTATAGAGTACTCACAAGTGTCGTCTACAAAACTAACAATATTTAATAAAAATACAAAGTTATGATTTTATCGCACTTGAACACCCTTAAGCGCGCGGAAGTCAACGCCCCTAACGACGCTGCCTACGTCAAGATACCTAGCGATAGAATCGAAAAGTAATTAACGTATTAAATTATGTTCATAATTCGGTTAGGTTCAGTCACTTTTTTAATATGTTGCTTTCGGACAAATTATATTTTCTACATTGAGATGAAAAAAAATTTATTGGCCTTAGGCCTCCTAAAAATTCTGTATTAATTTCAGCCGAAATTGAAATAAACAAATAAGTCAATGGGGGCATATTCATAGGTTTGATGTTATAATGTGAATAATTTAACTTCATATTGCTCATTGGGTTTTCCAGTTTTGTATGAGGTAGAAACATGCAATTTCTGATTTTTAAATACCGTATGGGAAAACTGGTAGTGCTTATTTCTTTCTGTAAGAGAAAAAATTACTCCCAATTAATGCCTGTGAAACTTATATTGTTTCGTACTAATATAAAATTAAATTTTTCCTCACATGAACACCCTTAAGGGCTTGTTCTCGAGTTTTTTCAGACTGGTGACCATAACTCAAATATTTTTTTGAAAAAATTTGAGTCAATGTACAGCCACACGATGCACAATACTGTGGATACGTTTTTTAAATAGTGTACCATTCGTCAGCAAAAATAATATTTTGCTTCATTATTGCTTTTTTACGACAAAATACGTGGTCCTACTTTAGGTGATGAATTGTGAAAAACCGTTCAGTACATTTGTACAAAAAAATTCAACTACAAATTATTACATAAAAGTGTCAAAACTGTGGAATTAAATTTTTATATGAGTATTAGGTAGTCATTAAAAAAATATTTTCGAAAGCACTGCAAAACGCTGTAACAATGCCTTAAGTGTGCGTGGTAGATAAATAAACGCTGAAAACATCAATTGAGTTCTGCGCTTTTTTCAAAGCCAATAAGGATAAAATACTCAATGACAATCCTAGATAATCGTATTTTCCAACTTTATAAACACATGTTTATTTAGAATTGCTAATTCGTTACGCGTAATCTCTTGCGCCGCAGTTAAACGCACGAGGTTCCGGCGTCAGAGATTGTGCCTCAGAAGTTCGTAACATTGGAAACAATTTTGTTTAAAACGTTGGCTAAAACTATTGTCTATGATTGCTATTGATTTAGTTCTCGCAAATTGGCTTCAAGAAACCTACAGTTATAGATTAATTAATGCTTTTAGCGTTGAATTATGTACCACGCCCTCTTAGGACAAGTTCTGATGGGAAAGAAGGTACGCCACTTGAACGCCTTGCTCATACACAGGTGATGTGTAGAGCCCACGATTTTTGGTGAAACGAATTCTGCAACGGTTTGTTTCAATGTCTTATGTGCACATATGCAGCTCTGCTTGGTGGTCAGTGATTGGCTGTTTTAAATTCTCAGCGTCTAGGTGTTTTACCCGCAAATCACAGACGTGTGGTGTCGCAGTTTCCTTGTTCCTCTTGACACTAGTCAACTCAGCTATGCCTGTGCAATTATACATTCCGTCAATAATCAAGAAGCAGACCTGCAGATGTGCACGTAAGGCATTGAAACAAACTGTTTCAGAATTCTTTTCACCAAAATTCGTGATCTCTAGTTATGAGGCAAGTGCTGAGCGAGTTAAAGGGGATTTATCCCTGTCAGATCGGTTTTCTGATAAATCAGGGAATAGACACATTGTTTTACTTTTTTCACGCTGACAAGGCAGAGTTTATTGTTTCATTCACTTTTTGGAATCCATATGGCATTGTTTCTGTTAATGTTGCGGCCTATGTAGTAACTCCCGTAAATAAAACAATTTTTCCTTTTCAGCTGTTTCCCGTTGCAAAATAATGAATATATTATGGTTCCAGCAATTACAGAAAATCGTTTAAGTTTGTATATATGCCTTGTCGTGACAAACATTTTGATACGTCGACTGGAACAGAAGTTATCGAGAATAAACAGATAAATCCAAGGTGGTAGGATGTTGGCCTAAGAGGCCGCGTCAGATAGCGGTCGATGTAGTCCAAAATCACGCAAATTAGATGTGTAACTTATAGGTGCTTCGTGATACAGTCAGTTCTTTTGACGATCCTCTTGCATAGAAGAATGATAAAAAAGTATTATTTATTGTGACCTAAAACTTTACTTTTTAAGTATAGTTAGGGACCCCTGATTTTGGCGAAAAGAATTTTGCCACTTGTTTCTGTGCCTTATGTGCACATCTGCAGCCTTGCTTCAAGGTTATTGGTTATTGCTGTGTAGAGACGTTTTTCATATGACAGCAACAAACAGAACAAGGTTATTTCGACACCACACGACTGTGATTTGCGGGTAGAACACTAAGACGTGTGAGAGTTAAAACATACTATCACTTAGCATGAATCAGAGATGCAGATGTGTACCTAAGACGTTGTTTTGTTGCGTAGTTTATATTAAAATGTGGCAAAAATTTTAATTGTGCAGAAAGGAAAAAAGTAACGAGAGGTTCAAAACTACTCACATTATCCTGAAACACCTATAACAGTATGTTATTATTAGGGTTCCCTAATTTTCGCGAAAAGAATTTTGCCCCACTTTGTTTCAGTGCCTTACGTACACATCTGCAGTTCTGTTTCATGGTTATTGGCAGAGTGTCTATGTGAAGAGCAGTATCTCATTTGACTGAGCCAGTTACAATAAAGTTCCCGTAACAACACACGTCTGTGATTTGTCGGTAGAATCCCAAGGCTCGAGAGAGTTAAAATATCCAATCACTGTCCACGAAGCAGAACTGCAGATGTGCACGTAAGGCACCGAAACAAAGTGAGGCAAAATTCTTTTCGCGAAAAACATGGGTCCCTAGTTATTATCGCTTGTGCCAGAAGCCACAGGATTGGTCTACAGATGTCATTAGGGACTACAGATGTCATTAGGACGCTGAGCGTTATTGCTCAAAAAATTCCATTTTTAGCCTGTCACTATGTTTTTTCTATATAATGACACTACAGGACGAAAGAAAAAGTGGCGCCTCCAGAAAATAGTTTTTAATCTTTCCTGGAAAGAAACAATATCCCAGAACATTTATTTACATACATTATGTCTGTCTATACAATCAAACGTTGATTTTCCAGAAAACATCTAGCAAGAGACTCCATTCATGTTACAGTCTCCTTTCCATACCTGTCAATAAGAACTGAAATGTCACCACAGCAAGTTCAGAAAATGTTCGTCGTGGCACGCGAGGACTTGCCTGAAGGTAAACAGCGCGAAGTTTGACGTGACCTTGACCCGTAGGCGCCCGCAAGGCCACGTATTTCTTCCGCAACCCGGGTTAAGCGATGCGTATTGCATCGACGACCTTCAAAGACTTGCTTCGATCGCTTGCATTGCCACATACGTCGGCGGCCCACGGCGTGTGTGGTTATTTATAAACTTGATTTCACGATATCTTCAGCTGTACTCTATATAACTAGAGCCACGATTTTATGGCGAAAAGATTTGTACAACATTTCGTTTCAATGTGTTATGTTCACACCTGCGGCTCTGCTACATCGTCTGTGATCGGATGATTTTACTCTCTCTTGCCTTGGCAGATTACAGACGTACAGAGTCACAATAATCTTATTATGATTGGTGCAGTCAAATGAGAAACGTGTCTAAACCAAGACACACTGCCAATAATCATGAAGCAAAGCTGCCGATGTGCACGTGAGACACTGAAACAAAGTAAGGCAAAAATCTTTTCGCGACAAAGTCGTGGCCTATAACTTGAGTAGATATTTTACACTTCTAAGAGCTACAACTTGGGATCGATAGATATCGCTATATTACCTGTTAAATTATTTCTGAATTTATGGAGACACGGTTTTATGGTGAAAAGATTTTTGCACCAATAGGAAACAAATTTTTGGTGAAAATATTTCTGCAACAGTTTGTTCCAGTGCCTCGTGTGCACAGCTGCAGTCCTAGTTCATTGTTATTGGCAGCGTGTCTTTGTGGAAAGACGTTTCTCATTTGACTGCATCAATCATAATAAGGTTACTGCTATACCACACGATCGTGATTTGCAGTAAAGCGTTAAGACACGAAACAGTTAAAAACAGCCAATCGCTGACCATGAAGCAAATCTGCAGCTGTGCACATGAGGCACTGAAACAAACTGTTTCAGACATATTTTCCCTTAAAATTGGAATCCCTAGGTATCACAGTGTCAGGGAGCAGCCAATGAACAGCTGCCGTCTGTATAAATACACAGATATTCTTGGAGGCTAGCCTACATGTCAGTTTAAACGCGAGTTTTTCCAGTCTCTAGTGATTGGATGTTTTAACTCACACTTGTCTTGGGGTTCTACTGGCAAATCACAGACGTGTGGTGTCACAACTGCCTTATTCTTATTGGTGCAATCAAATGAGAGACATGTTTGAATAAAGACACGCTGCCAATAACCATGAAGTATAGCTGTCGATGGACACGTAAGGCATTGATACAAAGTGATGCAAAAATCTTAAGGCCTATGCAAAAAAAATCGTGGCTCTATGAATTTATCACACCGATGTTAGTGTTTCTGCGCCGTTTTAGGAAACAACCAAATTGGTAGGCTACTGATGTTTAGGGACCCTAGATAACTAGCCATGTGTTTTTTTTTTTTTTTTTGTTTTGTTAAATAAAAGTTTTATAGTAAATCTATTTTCAACGTATGTATGTGGCGGATAAACGATATCCGCTGTCTTTCAGGCTTTTATAAATAATATTTGTAGAAACAGTGTGAATAGGAACCGGTGGCCTTAAGAGAAATCATCTTGGGTAAGACAGACGCCAGTTGGGTGCCTTGCGCATAGAAGCGTTTATGCTAGTGGTGAACGAGTAAGAGTCGGCTTTAGAGCCCGCGGCCGATCGCGGTCATTGTTGTTCAATAGCATGCAAATTATTTGTAACAATATGTTATTATTGCATGTATCAAAAGCCAAAGGAATGGGGTACAGATGCCAAGAATTTTTTTTTATTTACCTTGAGGCGACTGAGTACCAAGGTCCTAAGAATACATTGTTAGCAATTTTCACTAATTTTCTCTCAAATGACATACTACAGGACCAGTGACGTCTCGTGGCTTGTTGCCAGGTGGGGCTGCAGATAGTTGGAACTGTACACTCTTGATGAGCGCGCCGTAGACCAACGACCATGAAATATTTGCCGGCTACTAGACCTTTTGTGACCACTCGGTAGTAAGGGGCACCAGCACATCAGCGTGTCAGTGGTTGTAGAGTCAACCTGCGCACAACCCTGTACAGCTCTTGGTAACCGCAGCCCTACCTGACAACAACCCACGAGCTGCCACTGTACAGGACTAAAGTAAAAAAAAAGGTGCCTACAGAAAATAGTTTTTTTACCTTTAGTGGGTATAAAAAATCTTCCCAGAACAGCTGTTTACTAATGTTTGCGTCTATGCATACGCGTTGTTTTTACGGGAAACAACTTGCTAGAGACCCCTCTTAAACGCTACACATAACTAAGCGTGCGAAGTGTCTCGGGCTATATCGTAGCACGAGGAGAGTATTCTGACTGGAGCACTTCGCCGTGTAAAGTGGCGGGCGATCAGCTGGCACTTGGCGTGCAGGTGCGCATGCGCGGAGCCTAGTACCGTCACTTCCCCTCCTCTTCCCCTCCAGCGCTTCTCGCTCACCGGATTTAAGTGACCCCGGATCGATTGTCTCCCTCTACTTACCGGCCTCGTCGTCCTACGTAACTACACCCGGCCTACAGCCGCGAGCAACCCACGTGTGTGTGGGCTAGGCGCGCGATTCTTACACACGATGACTACACGAACATGCAAATTTCGCGTTATTCATATGTTGCTCAACTTGACTTAAGGTTCTTATCTGGGTAGGTTGCGTTGGAGTACGTGAGGCACAAATCCGATGGCGCGTTAAGATTCCACTATACACCTTGTGTACAAATTCTTTGTTTTAAAGCTGTAATATTTGTTTTAGAACATAAATCAAAAATGTTCGTTCGAAGCACCAATTTAATATATGTGTTCATTAACGTATTTACACTAAATTTGTTTTCTGCGTTAAATTCAATTTGCAAACAGTGATAGAAAAAATTAGATATTAATATTTTCTATTACTGTTTACGAATTTCATTTACCAAGTAATGTAAATTTAGGGTAGAAATGTTAAAGAACACATACGTTAAATTGAATCTTCAAAAGAACTTTTTTTATTTATACTCTAAAACAAATATTACGGCCAGTGGCGGCTCGTGGGTTGTTGGCAGGTAGGGCACACGTAGCTTAGAACTGTACACTCGTGTGAACGCGCCGCCGTACACCAATGTCCATGAAATATGTACTGGCTACTTGTTGTGTTGTGAGCAGTCAGTAATAAGCGGCACCTACATCCCAGCGTGTCAGTGGCTGTAGCGTAAACTAGCGCACAACCCTGTACAGTTCTCTGCAACTTGTGCCCTACCTGGCAACAACCTACGAACCGCCACTGATTACGGCTTTGAGACAAATAATTTGTACATCAGGTTTATAGCGGAATCTTAAGAGTGACGACGGTCGGTATGTAATGTATTATCGCTGGGACCCCTGTTTTTCGAGAAAAGAATTTTGCCTCCTTTGTTTTGGTACCTTATGTGCACATCTGTAGTTCTGCTCTGTGGTCACTGATTGGATATCTTAACTTCACGAAACTTGGGATTCTACCGGCAAATCACAGACGTGTTGTGTTGCAGGAACGTTATTGAAATTGGCTCAGTCAAATGATAGCCACAGACAGGCTGCTAATAACCGTGAAACAGAACTGCAGATGTGCACGTAAGGCGCTGAATCAAACTGTGGCAAAATTTTTTTTCGCGAAAAATAGGGGTCCCTAATTATCGCCTCTACACGCAAATCCAGCATCTGGCGCGCAGAGCTTTAGGCCCTACTATTATTCATTTCCCTATGGGTCTTAAAGCGGTGGTCGTATTATTTTACTTACGATACTTATGGTTCATATTCCAGCGCTTATTTCTATTATTGTGTTTTTCGAGTCCGGTTGGAATTTTCCTAGATACGGCAGTTAAAAAAACCGTTTTTAGCCATTTTGAGAGACTTGATAATCGTGTTTCCAATAAGAGATCCTATTTTTTTTAACGGATGGACATTGTTTGAAATGTGTTTTCTTTTCATAGATGCACAAACGTAATACGCGTTCAGATGTTTCTTCCAAATATGATTAGCCTATTTGTAACTCGCTGCAATGCGTTTCAAACGCAGGTTTGTTGGAACCTTAAATGTGCGTGTAACCAAGTACAGTCTATGAGTTTATTTGTCACGAGCCTTTATGTGCTCTTAGTGAAGTGTGGAAACCCTTTTTAGTACTGTTGTTGGACTTTTATTGGTTAGAAGCGAGCTCTACGGTGGGCCATTACATTGTCGGCCAATGAGAGACATCGAGCAAACATATAACAGCTTGCAGTCTAGTCTGCTGTTAGGAAGATAACGTGAATTTTGTATGTCCCGAATCCTTCATGGTTATTGACAGCGTGTCTTTGTGAAGAGAAGTATCTTATCAGACTGCGCCGATCACAATAAGGTTATTGTAATACCACACGTCAGTGATTGACTGGCATAACCTTAAAAAAGTGAGTGTTAAAACAATCAATCAATCACTACGAAACAGAACTGAAGATGCGAACGTAAGGCGCGGAAACAAGATGAGGCATAAAATTAGGGCTAGGAGTATTTCGCAAGTTCAACGACCAACATACTAGATTCCATTATCCTGT
This sequence comes from Medauroidea extradentata, assembly GCA_003012365.1. Lineage (NCBI taxonomy): Eukaryota > Metazoa > Arthropoda > Insecta > Phasmatodea > Phasmatidae > Medauroidea > Medauroidea extradentata. The sequence goes on from PNEQ01129216.1 coordinate 9,338, forward strand.
GTATACCGAAGTCCTACCATTTGTCCATTACCTGCTACTTATTCAGACAGCAGACAATGAACGAATAGACGGGGCTTGAGTATGCATAGGTCATTGGATTTTAGCATGCAGGTCACTGAACTCGCGAATTTTTCCTAGCCCTAGGCATAATATTTTTCGCGAAAAGTTCGTGGCTCTAACCGTCATTAGAGTTGATGGTTTATCGCGGGAAATTTGACTGTTTGCTGGGTTTCAACCCACGTTAAGCTCATCAAAATATGACTGACTTTCGCTTGTACGTAGAACTGTTGTCATACTTGACTGAGACTATAATAATCTTGCTATAGTATAGTTGAAGTTATTTATTGGTCTGCAGACAGTTGCGATGTGTCGTGCGTATGTCACCCAATCATATATGTCACAAGAAAGTACAGTATTTTCAAGGGTTTGTTGGAACAAACAGTTTTCGCGATATACAAACATTATAGAGGATGGTTTATCGCGGGAAAACTTGACTGACTGCTGGGTTTCAACTCAAGTTCAACTCGTGAAAAGATTACCCGCTTTCGCTTGTACGCGGAGCTGTTACGCTATTTGGCTAACCCAATAAGAATCGCGCTATTGTAATATTTGATGCCTATTATTGGTTTTCAGACAGTTACGTTGGGTCAGACGTTCATCACCCAATAATATATGTCACAAGAAACTGGAGTGTTGCCAAGGTTATAATGGCACGAAACATTTTCGCGATATACCATTTATGTCTAACCATTATCTCTAACCATCATACGTCATTAGGGACCCTGGTTTTACACGAAAGTAATTTTGCCTTAGTTTGTTTCAGTGATTTACATACACGACTGCAGTTCTGCTTATTGGTTTTTGCCAGCGTGTATATGTGTATCAGATTTTACTGAGCCAATTACAATAACGTTACTGCAACACCACACGTCTGTGATTCGCCGGTAGAATTCCAAGACTCACGAGAGTTAAAATATCCAATCACTGACCACGGAGCAGAACTGCAGATGTGTACGTAAGGCACCGAAACAAAGTGAGACAAAATTCTTTTCGCGAAAAACAGGGGTTCCTATACATAATGCATCGCGAACGATTCGAAATTTATTTTCAGCGTACGTTAAAATTATAAAAATGTTTACGTTTGTGTTTCTTTCGCGATTTACCCACGCTTATATTTCACACCCCCTGAAGGACGTTGAACCTGTAAAAAATTCGTAAAAAAAAAAAAATTCAGGCCCAATAGTCGGGCATTACTGGGTAAGCAAACAACCAATAAGTAGATACGCTAATTTTCCACAAAGATACGCTGCCAACAACCACAAGTTTAGCTGCAGATGTGCTCGTAAGTCACTGAAACAAACCGGGGAAAAATTCTTTCAGCGAGAAGTTCGTGACCCTAGGCATCACTTATATGACTCTGTCGATCAGAGCAAGATTACTGTGACACACACACGTATGTGATTAGCAGGTAGAATCCCCAAGGCACTATGAGTTGATAACAACCAATCATTGACCATGACGCACAGCTGTAAATGTGCTCGTAAGTTACTGAAACGCGAGTGAGTGAAGAGATTCTGGTCATCGCTTAACATCTAGGTCTTTAACCCTGGTGGAGGGTGACATGATGTGAGTATGGAGCAGCGCCGGTATGAATGGGCAGGGGAAAAACGGGAGATCACAGAGAAAACCCGCCGACCAGCGGTATCGTACGGCACGGTTCCCACACACGAAAATCCGGGGGCCGATCCCACCGCAAATCGAACCCGGGTCTCCTTGCTAGGAGGCGAGAGGTCTGACCCCTCGGCCACCGCGCGCTCCCGTCACTGAAACGAAATTGCACAAACATATTTCCGCAGAAATTTAGAGTTCCGTAAATATGCATTCCCCCCCCCCCAATTAGTTTTTTGTTCTCGCCATTCCTCTTAAAGCGACTTTAATTTCTCCTGTCCCGTATTTTTACCTTATTTTTTCCGAACTTTAAATCTCCAGCTTCTTCGTTCGCTGGCACATTTATTCAAGACGCGCCCTCTTTAATATGCGACCTGTTTAATTTGCATTTCTCTTTTATTCTCTCCACGCAGTAGTTGTCCGTTCTTCCAAGTCTTTCTCACGTTCTAACATTTTAAACTTGCGAATGTGCTTCACCAGGTTCGCCTACTATATTTGCATTTTCGCGTTTCCAAACTCCCATGTATTGTATTTCACACTGTTTAAATATAGGTAATTTAAATACATCTTTGAGGTAATTTTCACAATTTTATTTTCCCTAGCATAAGAAGTAAGAATTCATACGCATACACAACTGTGAAATTTCACGATCCGTTAAGGGAAGATTATCGAACGTCGACTCAGAGATTCCTGTATACAGGCAGATTAGGACAAAGAGAGCACTCAAAATATACCGTAAAGTAGTATTTTGTGGTGACGAAAATATAATTTTTGTTTATCGAGAAACTGTTTGGCAGAAACATTTTACTGCAAGATTTTTCTTTCCTTTCGTGTGAGGAATATTGTCTCAATTGTAAAGGAAATATTCTATACATTAGTCAGGTAATTATTCGTTATATGTAAGTAAGGACCTCTGAATTTTGAACCAGATTGTTTCCAGTATCTTACGTGCTTCATGGTTGTTGCAGTGTGTCTTTGTTCACATACGTCACTCAGTTAACCGTGCTACTGTGACACCACACGTCTGTGACTCGCGGGTAGAATCCTTAGACGTGTGAGAGTTAAAACATAACGATGATTAGAGCGGCGATTTATGGCGGAAAGACGTTTCAACCAATTTGTTTCAGAGCCTTACGTGCACATCTGCAGTTATGTTTCGTGGTTATTGACAGCGTGTCCTCGTCTATCATTTGACTCAGCCAATTACAATAACGTTCCTGCAATTCCACATGTGTGTGATTGGCCGATATAACCCCAAGGCTCGTGAGAGTTAAAATATCCAATCACTGACCATGAAGCAAACGTGCAGACGTGCACGTAAGGCACCGAAACAAACTGGTGCAAAAATATTTTCAATTAAATCAGGTGTCTCTAACCACAGTCCCAGTGTATATGCTTGTCAGCTAAAGTCATTCCGAACTATTTCATATTTAACGTTTGTCACACCTTTGCTATTGTAGAAAAAGTTTAACTACAAGTTTTGTTTAACAGAAATTACATCTTTGGCAGTGAAACTTTGGCTTGATATGTTTGCAATGGAAACGAATCCAAAAAATAAGGAAAGCTTCTTATCGATTGTTGATTGTCAGGTATATGATCGGTCTTATCAGTTCATCTTATCTGTTGCGTTTAAACCGCACAATAATACTCTATCGTTGTTCCTGGCCTACTTAGAACTAGATTTGCAATATTTATGTGCTTTATATGTGAGACTGATAAGACCACAGCCTCGTAACACTTCGAGAATAATTAGAGCACTTTGGTGGTCGTTTACGTGAAGAAGTCTACACGTTAAATTTTCTGTGATTTTATGAAGCCTTTTATAAACAGCGGTGAAAGTTATTTTGGCAACAGTCAAATAAACCAGAATAAACTTTTCATTCCGTTGACACAGTACAATGTAACGCTATATCTGACGTAACTATGCGCAATAGTAATTACAGTAATATAAACTCAAATATTATGTAGGCTATAGTTATATATGGATGTCCAAATACGTATATAATATATTTAATGAAATCCTAATACGATATTAACCTATAGCTAGGAACCCCTGTTTTTCGCGAAAAGAATTTTGCCCCCTTTTGTTTCGCTGCCTTACGCGCACATCTGTAGTTCTGCTCCTTAGTCAGTGATTGGACATTTTAAATTTCACGAACCTTGGGATTATATCGGCAAATCACAGACATGTGGTGTGGCAAGAACGTTATTGTAATTGGCTCAGTCAAATGATAGCTATAGACACGCTACCAATAACCATGAAAGAGTGTTGAAATTCTCTTGTGACTTGATTCCGTCTAAGTAAACACAGCTCATTCGAAACGTTTTAAACAATGTATTGTTATTTTAGCAGTCTACTTAAAATAATTAGGTTTTTAATGATAACTAGAACACGAAAGTTGTATTGCAGCCATATTCTAAGTGAAAGTGTTATTTATACTACAGCTTTGAAAATGGAAATCCTCCTCTTGTTCCCGCTAGCGAACATGCCTGTCGCCCTCCGACCTGAAGAATGGGTGAGGTTAGATGAGCGTGGTGCAGTGACGGAATGAGAAGGGTGGGGGAAACAAGAGTCCCCCGAGAAAACCCGCCAGACAACGACAATGTCCGCCACGTTTTCCACATGTGAAAAATCTGGGACCGAACCCGTCAGGGATCGAACCATGATTGCTTAGGTGGGAAGTAATAGGTCTGGCCACACGACAACCGCGGCCCATTACAAGGTTTTTGTTCTTGACATTTTAAAGTTGTTTTTATTATAAAATAACTTTCAGCGTAACCAAAGTCATATGACTTTTAGTGGAATATACACTCTAAAGAATTTTGCAACAACTTGTTTCAGTGCCTTATGTGCACACCTGCAGCTTTGCTTCAAGGTTATTGGCAGAGTGTTGTTGTGCAGAGACGTCTTTCATTTGACGGCAACAATCATAACAAGGTTATTACGACACCACACGTCTCTGATTTGCTGGTAGAACACTAAGACGTGTGATAGTTAAAACATACAATCACTAAGCACTAAGTAAAGCTGCAGATGTGTACGTAAGACACTGAAACAAGTTGTTGCACAATTCTTTTCGCGAAAATCATGGGTCCCTATTTATGGGTAGGTCCACGAAATTTCTCGAAAAGAATTTTGCCTTACATGCACACCTGCAGCTCAGCTCCATAGTCAGTGATCGGATGTTTCAACTCACCTGTGTCACCCTCTTATCACAGACGTATGGTGTGGCAGTAACCTTACTCTTATTGGCGCAGTCTAATGGGATGCGTCACTTCACAAAGACATACTGCCAATAACCATGAAGGACAGCTGCAATAATGCACTAAAACAAACTAGGGCAAAATTATTTTCGCGTAAAAGTTCTTATTCCTATTTATGGGTGGTTAAGTGCAACGACATACCTTTCTATAACTTGTAGCAATGCGGTTCCCAGGTCGTGTCAGAAACTGAAGTACAGATGGTGAAAAATTGCAAATGCACGGATCGTTTGGTCTCTAGCCTTGTACATAAAGAAACAGCATAATTTTCGGGTTTCCACAGGATATTTCGCGAATAACTTTTTTTTTTATTTAAGTTTAAAAACTTTACTTATGAGAAATGTCTAAGAGGAAAACTATTGGTAAGGACACCTGTTCTTCGCGAAAAACATTTTGCCTCAGTTTGTTTTAGTGACCTACGTGCACATCTGCACTTCTGCTCCATGGTTATTGGTAGCGAGTCTATGACTATCATTTACCTGAGCCAATTACAATAACGTTCCTGCAACACCCATACGTCTGTGATTTGCAGGTAGAATCCCAAGGCTCGTGAGAGTTAAAATATCCAATCACTGGCCACAGAGCCGAACTGCAGATGTGCACGAAAGGCACCGAAACAAAGTGGGGCAAAATTCTTTTCGCGAAAAACAGGGGTCCCTAACGATTGGTTTCTACGAGGAACAGAATACGCTGTCATATGTTTCCGCTTTAGTTTTTTAACAATAGTGAATTCCTACCCTTCTTTATTTTATGTTTGTTAAAAAGATCAGTGAACACTTAAGTTTTTACTAAACAATCGACTTTTTTCCCCGGTTTCTCCATTCTAAGAGTATAAAAACTCTGGAACACAAACTTGTTAGAACTGAGGAATTAAAGGGAATTGGAAAGCGTCACGTTCCAGTGTTTTTAAAGCTTGTGTAGATAAAGCTGTCCGTTCTCTCGCCAACTTTAAAACTGCGAAGCAGGCAGACATTGTGCACAGCAAGAAAAAAATTTGGTATTCTCTGTCAGCGTAGTTCTTGCGAGAACATAAATGCAAACTATCATTAGCTAACATATTTACAATTGTGATTGTGTATATACAAAATATTGTGACGTACTATAGTTACCTCCTTTCGAATCGGTCGTGAGCAGAGAATGGAAATTTTCGCGGGGTTCACTGACATGTAGGATTGCCTCCAAGAATATCTGTGTATTCAAGCAGACATCAGCTGTTCATTGACTGCTCTCTGACCTGGGATACCACATTATTGGTCCTGTATTTAATTACTTATTTATTATTGGCTCAGAGCTCTCCAGTAGATATCAAATAAGTCAAGGACCAATGGCGTATGTGACACAAACTGAAATATGTTTGAAATCTAGCTAATGCATATGAACATGAAAAATTAGCGCTTTCTTTTAGGAACAAACTAGATTTCAAATAATTTTAAGTTTGTGTCACTTTCGCCATTGGTCCTTCACATACGTGATACCACCTGGAGAGCGCTGAGCCAATAATAAAGACTCAACTATATACAGACCCAATCATGTGGTATCAGTGTGTCAGCGAGCAGCCAATAGACAGATGTTGTAAGCTTGAATACATATATATTCTTGGAGGCTAGCCTACAGGTGAGTGAACCCGCGAATTTTTCCAGTTTCTACTTATGCCTAAAAAAAAACGCAAATTTTTCAGGTCCCTTGTCATGAGTACTGCTACGGTTTCTATCTTCATGCAGTCAAACAATTTTCTGCGTCAAACTTTTCCAGAATTCAGTTGACGTCATTGGCCACACATTTTTCGCGAAACATTTGAAGCAACAGTTATCATATTTTTCATATTTGCATGTCCACATGGAAAAAAATATTCTGTGGCAGCTACAAAATATTTTGTGAGTATTCACCCTGCAAAATTTATTTTGTAGTCACCGCAAAATATTTTAATTGTGACCAGAAAATATTGTGGCTACCACAAAATTATTTAGTCGTCACTACAAAAAAAATTTTGCAAGGAAAACTTCCTACAAATATTTATTTTATTTACCTTTTTGATAAAATTAATGATTTATTGTGAGAAGAATTTAGCACGCCGTGCGTGCACACTTATAACTTTGCTTTGTGGTCATTGGCTCGATATTTTTAACCCTCAGAGTGATTCGGGTTAATCACTAGGGATTCCATTTTCCGGTTAAAATATTTTTGCAGCAGTTTGTTTCATTGCCTCATGTGCACGGCTGCAGCTCTGCTTCATGGTCAGTGATTGGCTGTTTTTTTAACTGTTTCGTGTCGTAATGCTTTATTACCAGGGACCCATGTTTTTCGTGAAAAGAATTTTGCCTCACTGGGTTTCCGTAACTTACGTGCACGTCTGCAGTTCTACTTCGTGGTCAGTGATTGGATATTTTAACTTTCACGAACCTTGGGATTCTACCGGCAAATCACAGACATTTAGTGTTGCAGCAACGTTATTGTAATTGACTCAGTCAGATGTATACATCACTTTACCTAGACATGCTGCTAGTAACCATGAAGCAGATCAAATGTGTACGTAAGGCACTGAAACAAAGTGGTGCAAAATTCTTTCGCGAAAAACATGGGTCCCTACTTATTACAATTCACGAAAGCGTTGTAACACAGTAACCTTATTCTGATTGGTGCAGTCAAATGAGCAAACACTTCCCAGCAAAACACACTGCCAATAGCAATGAAGCAGATTTACAGCTGTGCACATGAGGCACTAAAACAATCTGCTGCAGAAATCTTTTCACAAATAATTGGGGTTCCTATTAACCACGGACGTGTAGTGTCGTACACTGGAAGAAACATTTTGTAGCGCCCACAACATAAGTTTGTGGTGGACACAATATTTTAGTGGTGCGAACAAAATGTTTTTGTGGTAACCACAATGTAAATTTTGCAAGGTAAATACCCACAGCATATTTTGTAGCTTCCACAACATATTTTTTTCTTTTGAATCTGTGTTTTGATCGGTGCAATAAGTGGAACCTGTACGGCAAATAAAAACTGTCAATAGCAATGAAGTAGAGCTGCAGATTAGCACATAATATACCAGTATGTAGTGGGACCAAAATCTTTTCGCGAAAATCAAGGGCCTTTATTAATACACCGCTATACGGTATTTTTTTTACTAACAGTCAGTATTATAGTTTTCAGATGCTAATTAGTTTATAGTTTCTCTTTTGCTGTATCTCCATACTTGGTCGTTGGTCCGTGCAATGTTCTAAACTAAGCGACACATGTGACTGAAGCAACGTGTCGTCCCAGACTAAATAGTAATACAGAAGCGAAATGACGAGGCCGCTCATTTGATATGGGTGAGCTTCGCTGCTTATTGGCTGCTGGAGGTTGTTGATACCAGCCCCGCGTATGTTTGGATACTGCATGTTACTACAGGTTTCCTATTGGCCTGGATGCCGGCTAGCAGGGCAGCTGCCTTACGCTGATTGGTAGGGACCCCTGATGTTCGCGAAAAGATTTTTGCTCCACTTTGTTTCAATGCCATACGTACGCACCTGCAGCTCTGCTTCGCGGTAAATAATTTGATGTTTTTAACTCTTACCATCTTAGGGTTCTACTCGCATATCACAGACGTGTATTGACGCAGTAAACATGTTCTGATTGGCACAGCCAAATAAGCGATGCCTATCACTCATAGGCATGCTGCCAATAACCACAAAACAGAGCTGTAGATGTGCACATAAGGCATTGAAGCAAAGGAATCCGAAAATGTTTCGCGAAAATCAGGGGTCTCTACTGATTGGCAGAAGGTGTTACAAGTTTATCGGAAAACTTACTCCGCGTGTGTAAGAAACGTCTGCATAATAATAGCACTGAAAGAACGTTACCCACATGTGTAGCTATTTCAACTGCTCCGTTTATCTGTGAAGTTTATGTTCACGCTGTCGAAAATGGCGAGAATGGGTGCCTCTACGGTCCTTTTTAGTTAGAAAATCTTTGCACAGAAGAACCTTTAAAAATATATAGGCGTCTGCAAAACACTTTTTTTAACTTATGAAACTTTATCAAAGCTTTTGAATTTAATAATACATCATAAGATTAGGATCACCGCTAAATGTCTCATAGATAGGGCCATGAACTTTTCGCGTAAAGAATTTTGCCTCGGTTAGTTGCAGTGCCTTATGTGCACGTCTGTAGTTCTGCTTCATAGCCAATACTTGGCTGTTTTAACTCTCACGTGTCTTGGGATTCTACCCGCAAATTACCGACGTGTGGTGGTGTTGAAGCCTTATTGTGACTGGCACAGTCAAATGAGATGTATCACTTCACATAGCCATACTGCCAATGACCATGAAGCCGAGCTGCGAATGTGCACACAAGACACTAAAACTAACTGGGGCAAAATTATTTTCGCGATATGTCCATGGCCCTCCTACTCATAGACAAAGACTACAAATTCGCGGGTTCACTGACATGTTGGCTAGCCTCCAAGAATATCTGTGTATTCAAGCAGACATCAGCTGTTCATTGGTTGCTCTCTGACACAGCGATACCACATTATTGGGTTTGTATTTTGTTGGTTCTTTATTATTGGCTCAGGTCCCTCTCCAGGAAGTGTCAAATAAGTCAATGACCAATGGCGAAAGTGACACAACCTTAGAGATATTTCAAATCTAGCTTGTGTTTAAAAGTAAACGCGAATTCGTTCAGATCTTTACTAATAGATTGAGGGAGAGATTGGCCAGCGCTTAAGGGTGCCGCCTACCCGCTCGTGAGAGGCTGAAAAGCCACGGAGCAGTAAGGTCGACCTTGAATCGCGCAACGAATGTCACTTCGCCTCAGCGAGCCAAGCGCTGAACTAGCGTGCAAGTTTCCCGCAAACGGTTTTTACTATGAGAAACTAAGCTGTGACTATATAATTTTATTGGTGGAAAGTCTGCAACTAAGTTCAGTGCAGGTGGCAATCCGAGTTTCACATAGGTCCGGTCAGTACATTTTGAAGTACGGAAGTCTGAAAAGGCCTTTTTTTAGCCATGTTGGAGGGCTAAGAAACAGTGTTTTTAAAGAGCATATTGTCTTAACAGTGAGGTTCCAACCTTGTCTGAAGTTTGTTTTCTTTTCGTACGTTAGCACAACGGGCACACGTGGAATATTTTCATAGAAAAAAAACCTGTTTACGAACTCACTGTAGCGCGTTTGAAGCGTGGTATAGGCGACCGCCTTAAGGGCCTCGCCTACCAAGCGCTTAAAATGCTTTAAAGCGTGTTCGTAAATACGTTTTTTTTTAAACTATTCCACATGTGCCCAACGTGTCTGTGTAAGGACAGAAAATACACTCCAAACGATGACTGAAGAGTAGTTTCAAAGCACCACACCGATTAGAATTATCATTTCTGAGCTCCTCGAATTGGCTTAACAACAGCCTTTTCAACCTGTTATATCTGAAAAATTACTCACGGGATTCGTGTGAAACTGCTCCAGTAGCATGAAATAGACTTTTCTTAAAACTTTTCACCAATAAAGAGATGGGGTTACCACTGAAAGTGTCAGCCAGGCGAGCGACCTACGATACCACTGCGCGTAGTTTCAGTGTCTTGCGTTAGAGGCGATACCGCACCAGATGAGCCGGTCAACATCGTCCTTGGCACCGTGCCTCACTCACACAAACACACGGCCACCAGGCGGGCGCCATAACATCGAGGTCTTAAGCGTTGGTGAGGGGTGACATGATGTGAGTATGGAGCAGCGTCGGAATGAGGGGGCGGGGTAAACGGGAGCTTCTCGAGAAAACCCTCTGACCAACGGCATCGACCGCCACGGCACCCGGTTCGCTTTGGTGGGAGGCGAATGATCTGAATATTCGGCCACCGCGGCCTCCTAATGTTTCATAGAGGCAAGTTTTCGGCGAGAAGACCGTATGCCAGTTCTGTGTCGTGCGCCTAGAGGCTAGGATGAGGCGAAATCCGCGTGTTGTGACGTACTTACCACTTCTGCGCTTATAAACTGCGAACGCGCCAAATACATTCACCCAGGAGAGCGAATTAAACGCAAAATCTTCAGTAACGGGACACTCTTTAGAGACGGGAAACAATGAAAACATGTTTTGCAAAAAAAAATGGCAAGAACTGTGCGGAGCTGTTTGTGGTGTCAAGTTCAGCAACCGCAGTGAAATGACGCATTGTTGCGTTTGCACGGGAATTTCAAACAAACAGTAGTGCTGACGTAGGACAAGAGAGTAGTTTACTGGCGCCAAGCTGCGCAAGGCCATTGTTCTGAGTCACTCGTTGCCTCAAAATAATAAGTGTTGTGGCCATATACATCAGGTAACTACAGCCAAGAACTTACATGTTCCAGAGTTTCTGCACTGAATAAAAAAAGCTTACTGATCTCCACAAAATGTTTTGTCGTTATGAACTGTACCAAATTTTTTTGTGGTGACCGCAAAAATGTTTTGCTGCCCCCAATAATTTTTTGCAGTGACTACAAATATATTTCGCAATCACAACAAAATATTTTGGTGCCGTCCGTATTGACAAAACATTTTGTGGCCACCAAAAAAAACTGTTTTTTTCTGCATAAATTTTTGACGTTAGTTACTTTTTAAAACATAAGCTTTTGAAAACATAAACTGAAGCCAATATCGTAAAATCGCTTCAAAACTTTGTTGTAACTAGTTTTATCTACGTGTTCTGATTTTATCGACACGAAATACAGCATGATGGCAGTTATCAGGTTAGCTAACGAACTTTTCTATTAACTGATATATTAGCTAAACTCACATCATTTATCTCGAAAAGCTATTCGTAAACCCAATTTGCAACAAAGTTCCAGAGCAATTTTACGTTATCGGTAGAGCCAGACATTTTTGGTGAAAATAATTTTTGGATAATTTGTTACAGTGTACAGTGCACATCTGCATCTCTGCTTCATGGTCAGTGTACGGTGTGTTGACCCTCACACGTCTTAGTGTTCTGTCCTCAGACGTCTGGTTTCGCAATAGACTTGCTCCCATTGGTTCAGTCAATTAAGAGACGTCTCTGCGCACAGACAGCTGACAATATCTAGGGACAGGAAACTTAAGCGAATTCATTGACCTCCGTGTTAGAATGAACTACACTATGCGTACTCAAGCCCAGACCATTTGTTTATTGGGTACAACTCTTTGGAAAAGCAGACAGTGAACGAAAATACGAAACTTGAGTATGCATAGGACAATGGACTATAGCATGCGGTAGTTAATTCGCGAAATTTTCGTGTCCCCACCAATAACAATGAAGAAGAGTTGTAGATATGCACATGTGTAGGGACCTGAAAAAAAAATTGCGTTTTATTTTAGGCACAAGCTATATTCCGAACAACCCTAAGTTTGTGTCTCATTCTGAATTGGTCTTTAACTTATTTGACACCTCCTGCAGAGCGAAGAACCATTGATAATGAATCAAATAATTCTGTGCCAATCATGTGGTATCACTGTGTCAGAGAGCAGAGCCAATGAACAGCTGATCTCTGCTCGATTACACATATATTCTTGGAGGCTAGCCTACATATCAGTGAACCCGCGAATTTTTTCAGTCTCTATAGTCATGGACAAAGATTATGGTTTTGTGTCAACATACCCTTGAAAACACTGTAGTATGGTGCAACATAATGATTCGGTAATATACTTCTGACACAACGTAGCTGTCTGCAGACCAATAACAGGCATAAAATATTACATCATTGACCCAGTCAAATACGGTAACAGCTCCAAGTACAAGCTAAAGCCAGTAATATTCTGGTAAACTGAACGTGTGTTGAAATACAGCAATCAAGCAAGTTTTCCCGCGATAAACCATCATCTCTAAATATCGCGTATATCTAATTTAATAATTTTAAATCCTCGCTTTTCAGTCTTCGTTTTTGGATGTAAGTGGAGACCCGTAAATTTCGCGAATTCCTTTGAGAAGGCGGTAGATTTCAAACCCCTATACTAGTTTATTAATTTCGCGGTTTGCTCATTGTCAGTGAAACTCTTCCTTGAGGACTGTGAACGAATAGCAGACCTGCATGAAAACACTGACTGTCTGTCCGCGAAAGTTTCCAGTCTCTTGTCGTGGATTATTTAGGCAGAAATCAGCAGTAGGTTTGCAAGGGCGAAATTAGGGATTCGGCGCAGCACGCGTATCGTTGAAAAGCTGGTTACAGATCAGAGAGCCGCGGCTTGCGGAACCGGTTTCGCTCGTAATGTCGGGAGATACCTGGTTTCCTTTGACACGGGCAGCTTCTCACTGTCGACTTCCCTGAGCTTCCTCGAGAGCTGTCTGCCGCTCTTGTTCTGCAGCGCACGTTCCGCTGCAGACGTCACAAGTCTCCCAGATACCCACTCTCTCCCAGTCTGCAGGTATGACAACGTTTCACCTTAGAGTGAGTCATGGTCAGCGCTTAACAACGAGGTCTTCAACGCTGGTGAGGGGTGACATGAGGTGAGTGTGGAGCGGCGCCAGAATGAAAGGGCGGGGGAACCGGGGATCCCAGAAAACCCGCCGACCAATGGCATCGTCCGGCACGATTCCCACATGCGAAAATCCGGGGACCGACCCAGCCGGGAATTGAACTCTGATCGCCTTGGTGGGAGACGAGAGGTCTGACCCCCCGGCCACCGCGACCCCAATATTTCACCTTAGATTTCACACAAATAAAACCTAAGTTTTAGGACTTAAGGACTTGTTCCTTAGTTTTTTTCAGACTGGTGCCAGTAAGTAAATAATGTTTAACCAAAAGCTATGAAAATATTGAGACAATGTGCTGCCACATGATGCACAGTAGGCCTACTGTGGATGTGTTTTTAAAAATAATGTACCATTCGTCTGCAAAAAAATATTTTTTAATTTTGATTTATTTTCATGACAAAAAAAAACTACGTACATTGGGTGACGAAATCTAAAAAAAAAAAAAAAAACGTTCAGTACATTGCTACAAAATATTCAGCAACAATTTATGACAAACTAGTAGAGATTGAGAAATTTTGCGAATTCAATGACCTGCATGTAAGAATCAAATATCATATGCTAACACAAGTCCTGTCTATTCGTTCATTGCCCGCTGTTCCACAGAGTAGCAGCTAGTGGGGACAAATGGTCGAGACTTGAGTATGTATAACATATTTGATTCTAACATGCAGGTCATTGAATTCGCGAAATTTCACCATCTCTACAAATTAGTGTCAAAATTGTGGAGCAAAACTTTGATATGAGTATTAGGTAGCAATAAAAATACTTTCGAAATCACTGAAAATCTAAGGAACAAGCCCTAAAGGTCTCGCTTTTTAGTGTTGCAGTGTTTTCGAAAATATTTTAAATGCAAATTAATACATATACCAAAAATTCGTTTTTAGTTTTTAACGCTCATATATATGGACCCCTGTTTTTCGCGAAAAGTATGTTGTAGTCTACCAGTTTGTTTCAGTGACTTACATGCACATCTGCACTTATGCTTCATGGTTATTGGCAGGGTGTTTATGTGTATCTTTTGACTGAGCCAATTACAATAACGTTCCTGCAACACCACACGTCTGTGATTTGCCGGTAGAATTCCAAGGCTCGTGAGGGTTAAAATATCCAATCACTGACCACGAAGCAGAACTGCAGATGTGCACATAAGGCACCGAGCCAAAGTTGGGCAAAATTCTTTTCGCAAAAAAAAGGGGGTCCCTACTTATATATCATCGTATGTATCTGAATTTTTCTCTTGTAATACACAAAACGGATATTTAGATTTCTGCCCCTGAAAAATCACATATTTTGTTGATGAAGCAAAATATTTTTTTTTGCTAGCAAACGGTACAGTAATTAAATAAAGACTCTGGCAAAATTGTGTATCCTATGACTGTACACAGGCTCAAATTTTTTTAAAGGCATTTAGTTAAAAAATATTAGTTATTTGCAATTGCTTGAAATAAATGAAAGATCATTGCCTTAAGGGCACGTTCTACGGCATTCTTCGTGTTCATTTTTTTAATTTTTGTATTTGTACCAGATACTTTTTTTTTCTTTAGACGTAAATTGTGATACATTTTGCGGGAATGAAATTTTTTTATCTCTCACAGTTTTTGCGTAATGGCTCATAAATAGAGACTGAAAAAATTCGCGGGTTCACTGACATGTAGGCTAGCTTCCAAGAATATCTGTGTATTCAAGCAGACATCAGCTGTTTATTGGCTGCTCGCTGACACTGTGATACCACATGGTTGGGTTTGCATTTAGTTGAGTCTTTATTGCTGGGCCAGCGCTCTCCAAGAGATGTCAACTATGTATAAGAGGAACAATGGCGAAAGTTACACAAACTTAGAGATATTTGAAATCTCGGTTGTGCTAAAAAAAACGCGATTTTTTATGCCCCTATTCATAAACGTCAAAATTTGCATGTTACTATTTCATGTATGCCACAAAATCAATTGACATACCAAAATGAAAAAAAAAATCAGTGTATAACGATGTTGTAGGCTACAACGTTTCCTATATAAAACAGAAAGTTTTTTTATTTTGCAATCAGCCAGCCAAATTAAAATAAATAAACAAATATTGTTGGTGCGATTGTGGCTTCAATAAATGTTAAATGTTCAACTGCATTGTTTGTACTGTACCTAGTTCAGTGTAAATAGAATGTGCGCTATGAACGAAAATGCCTCATTTTTTACTCAGAATTTCTTAAAAGAAAAAAATAACATAGACCAATATGGCGACGAGACTTAGCCTTAAGGTGTAACAACCGCAACGCGAGTAAATTTATCCGTAACTAAGAGTTCACCTGAACAGCTTCTTGGTCAACTTCTCACCTACCCTACTCTCGAGCAAGTTAAGTGGCTTAAGCAGATGAAAATGGCCGTTTGGCGCAAAAAAAGAAGTAAACATTACACATAATCAAAACTCCAACGAAGAGATATTAAATGCTCTGTGTTCAAAATATCGAAAAAACACGTATAATATAAGTAAAATTCCTTGCATTCAAGTAAATAATTGTATTTTTAGAAGAAAATACTTGTAAACTAATGTTTAATCATTCACTAAAGTATGCATTAAAACAAAATTGTGCAGGTAACTAAAGTTGTCTTAAACTTCAACATACCTGAAAGGATTAGAGGAATACATTTTAATAAGCAGATTGCTCAATTTGAAACATAATAACCTCTAACGACTTGGCATTTTTACAACATGTTTTGTAATTTTACAAAAAAATTCTTGAAAATGGAAGTAAAATCTACAAGAATTTATTTGTAAATATACAGTTATAATTTAAATATAAAAACGTTTGTAAGTGGTCAATACCGATATATTTGTTTATTTATATGCATTTCCTGTAAAGTTTACAACGTTTCTCGAAACTCACAAAAAGCTTTTTTGAATACTAGTCTAGTGTCCAAAGAGTTTTGTTTGTAAAAATACAAAAAAAAAATACTGTGTAGAATTTGCTGTGGACGTCGCATTTAGCAAAACGTTTAACAAGTATAAAATGTATAAGTTTTTTTACCGCCGCCTTAAATCCCTGAACAGCATAACAGGCGTTCGTCAAGATACTGGTGATCGACGAAACATCGTCACGTGAGTCAGGTAACCTAACCTTCTCAACTCGTGGTCTTTTGAAAACACCTTTTGTAGATTTTACTATTAAGAGAAATTGGTGCACGAGAACAGAAAATTCGTTAAACTGTACTTTGTTCCTAGCAGAGTGGCCACTGTGTTCACCTACGTGAAGTTACGTGTCCTGAGAACGAAAACTAGTTGTTGCAACTGCAATTATTAGGGATCTGTGAAGATTCTAGAAGTTCACGCAGTCTTTCAGAAATTGAGCTTCAGCACACGATTTTATGTCTTAACACAACCACTGGTAGGGAGAATGAATCAAAGCTTTTCTTAATACCTTGATGTTCTAATATTACTCATTTTACCAATCGCTAGATACCATTGATTTTCCCAGAAGACTTTTGAATAACTTTGTTTCAGTACCTTGTGTACTCACAGCTATGCTTCGTTGCCAATATTTAGGGCCATGAACTATTCGCGATAAGAATTTTTCCCCAGTTTGTTTCAGTGCCTTGCGTGCACATCTGTATTACTGCCTCATAGTCAGTGATTGTTAGAGACACGTTATCTGGCGAAAAAATTTGCTCCAATTGTTTCAGTGCCTTATGAGCACACCTGCACCTCTGCTTCATGGTCGGTCATTGGTAAGGACCTGAAAAGTTCGCTTTATCTTTCAGACGTGAGCCAGACTCCAAATATCTGTATGTTTATGTCATTTTCGCCATTGGTCCTTTACTTACCTGACACATGGGGAGGGCTGAACAAATATTGAAGTGTCAATTAAATTCAAATACAATCATGTGGCATCACTGTGTTAGCCAGCAGTCAATGAACAGTTGTTGTCTGCTTGAACACACAGATATTCTTGGAGGCTAGTCTACATGTCAGTGAACCCGCGAATTATTCTAGTATCTAGTCATTGGATGTTTTAACTCCCACTAATCTTGGGTTTCTACTGGCAAATCACAGACGTACGATGTCACTTATTCTTATTGGTGCAATGAAATGAGAGACACGCCTGAAAAAAAGACACGCTGCTAATAACCGTGAAGCAAAGCTGTCGATGAACGTTTGAAACACAGTGGCGAAAAAATCGTGGCTCTAGTGATTAGTCTTAACATTCACGCTACTTTGAGGTTCTATCCGCAAATTGCAGACGTGTGGTGTTCCGATACACTGTAAAAATTTTTGTGTAATTTTACACGAATGTACAGTGGAAGCACAATCTCCACACATGTTCGTGTAATACTAAATGACTTATATCCGTGTCTTTTTATAGTACATAACGGTAAAAATGCTATAAAATGATGTATAATAACAGTGCTGCGGTACATATATTTTAAAACGATGATGCGTTAAATAACCCGTACTTCAAAAGGAAAAAAATTAAAGTTAAATAAAATTAAAATTAAATAATAACAAAATACGGTATGTTTGAAATTAACTGGCAACCTGGCGCAAAATTTTGAGTTTTTTTCTGGAACCTTAATGTGAGTTATATCTGAAAGATTTATTAATCTGACGTGATTCGTAAGTTAAAAACTACCGCTATTAAATTACGACTATTTTCAACTAACGAAAATTTTTGGTCCTACAAGAACTCGAACCCACGACCTTAGAATTAACAAACAACGACCGTAACCACGAGACCACCAATGGTTGTTACTCTATGTGGCTTGTGATATGGGATCCATTCAGTCCAGCCTTAATGGCCATATTAATTAGTTGTTTTTTGCTTTTATTGGGAATATTTCAGCAAGCTGTTCCAAATGAACAAGAGGAAACATATTCCTTCTTCTTACCACGCGTATTTTTGCTGAATTGTACAACTAATATATAGCACGACCTAATAATTGGGCGACGGTCAAACTTATTATACGACGTCAACTGCTGCATTGAACATTTGTATTTCCAGTAAGTTTATATATGTATATATTTTTTTATTTTTGTAAAATGACTACAACTTCGTTTAGCGAAATTATATTCGAGATGAACACAGTAAAACTGGAGTAAAGTTGGAGTTCACAGTCACGGCTACAGGTTTTGCACATTTTTAACTGTAAATCTACGCGAAAACCACATCATTATAAAATTTAATGAGTTTAGGTGTTAGTAAACATTTTTTATACATATGTGATCATGTATGTACGTCAGATATGGTAAAATTGTTGAAGCTTTCTGTTTAAAAATACGCTTAAATAGTTTACTTGATGTGATACTATACCTAAGCAAATTGCTCGAGTAAATTTATAAGTATTTTGCCGTTTCAAAACGGCACTGTGAAACAAGCATTTTTGCATTTGAATCAGTGCATTTATACATAGACAGTCCGGTTATAAAATACAAAATTACGTGTAATATTACAATATGTGATTGTATTTCTACACGTACATTCAAGCATAAAAATTTACATCAAATTTCTAGTAAATTTGTGTATACATTTGTGTTTTTTAACCAAAGATCTGTACAAATTTTGGATCGGCAAGAACAATTGTGTATAATTACACTTACTGTCATTGTATTCTATAATTACACGTACAAAAATGTAAAACTACCGCCAATTTGTACGTGTATTTTTACACATTTTATTACAGTGTAGGCTCGTCCTGATTGGCATAGTCAAATGAGAGACATCTCTTTACAAAGTCAATCTGCCAATAAACATGAAGCAGAGCTGCAGAAATGCACGTAAGGCACTGCAACAATTTGGGGCAAAACCCTTTTCGCGAAATGTACATAGCCCTTCCAGTATTGGATATTTTCAACATTCAGCATATTATAGACCTACCAACAAATCGCGTTCGTGTGGTGTCGCAATAACCTTGTTGTAATCGGCACAGTCAAATTCCAGAGATCCACGGCCTATGACTAGAGCCAGTGATTTTTGGTGAAAAGATTTTTGCAACAATTTGTTTCAGAGCCTTTTGTGCACATCTGCAGCTGGGCTTCATGGTTATTGGCAGAACGCATTAGTGCAGGGACTGCTCACGAATTTGACTGCGCCAATCATAACAAGGTTACATCAATACCACACCTCTGCGATTTGTGGGTAGAACGCCGAGACGCTGAGAGTTATAAGCTTCCAATCACTGACCACGATGCACAGCTGCAGGTGTACACATAAGGCATTGAAACAAATTGTTGCAAAATTCTTTTCACTAAAAATCACTGACTCTACCTATGACCACGATGCAGAGAAGCAGATGTGCATATAATGCATTTAAACAGTATGGCGTAAACATATTTTCACGAACTCAGGGGTCACTGCCAGTTGCCACATGCCTAGAAAATTACTTTGTAGTTCTTTACTATCTCCGTGAGAAAATCATTTTACACTTTATTTTTAAAACCAGTGATTTTTGGTGAAATGAATTTTGCAACAATTAGTTTCAGTGCCTTCTGTGTACATCTGCAGCTATGCATCGTGGTCAGTGATTGGATGCTTTTAACTTTCAGCGTCTCGGCGTTCTATCCACAAATCACAGACGTGTGGTGTTGCTGTAACCTTGTTATGATTGGCGCAGTCAAATGAGTGAGCCGTCACTGCACTAATGCATTCTGCCAATATCCATGAAGCAGTGCTGCAGATGAGCACATAAGGCAACGAAACAAATTTTTACATACGTTCTCTTCACCGAAATTCTCTTGATCTATTTATTCTATTTAATCTCAAGGCATTACGTGTATCCGTCTCCTTAATTGCCATAATAAATTATCGCATTAGTTTTCACTTTCGTTGTTGAAGCTACCATCCAAAATAGTTTATAGAGAGCATAATTAAAAAAACTATAAAATCTTAAAAAATTATAATAAGGTCACGTTATACCACTGAACATGTTTTCATAAGTTAAATATGTATTGCATCAAAACTTTAAAAAAATAATAAAATGTCTAACATGCGCCAATTCCCTTAAATTCCCTTAAGAAAACTACGCTGAAAAATATCCTCCTAAACGGTATTGAGTTTTTCACCCATGCATAGAGCCGCGATTTTATGGCGAAAAGATTTTTGCAACATTTGGTTTCCATGCGTCATGTGCACACCTGCAGCTCTGCTATATCGTCTGTGGTTCGATGATTTTACTCTCACTTGCCTTGGCAAATTATAGACGTATAGACTCACAATAATCTTATTCTGATTGGTGCAGTCAAATGAGAAACGTGCCTGAACAAAGACACGCTGCCAATAACCTTGAAACAGAACTGCCGATGTGCACGTGAGTCACTGAAACAAAGTGGGGCAAAAATCTTTTCGCGACAAAATCGTGGTCCTACCCATGCAGGATATAGGACATCGCAAACTAAGCAAATATTTACCGCTGTTAACATACAAGTCTGGTACAATCTGCATACATTTGACAGTTTTCTTAATACAGCAGGCGCTAGATGCCGCGACTGAGGCGGGCAAACATTCAGGCGATAAGAGCCAGACTGACTTGTGTGTCACCAACAGTATCGCCTTTATGCTCGGGACGCGTAAACGGCGTGTAGTGTTTTGGCCGTTGGCTTTTACCTATCGGATTTTGAACTGTCACCCTACTGTTTAATTTACGGAAAGTGCGCAGACTAGTCCAGCCCGTGCTTCTCAATATTTGCTTTACAATTTCGGTTAGTGTATTTTACACGACAGCAGTTTGGAAAAGCAGTTCTGAGCCATTTTGAGGTGAACAGTGACTATGTTTCTGAGAATGATATCTAATAAATAGAGCCACGATTTTGCCCGATAAAATTTTTTGCACCGCTTTGTTTCAATATCTTACGTACACGTCGACAGCTTTGCTTCATGGTTATTGGCAGCGTGTCTTTTTCCAGACATGTCCGTCATTTGACTGCATCGATCAGAGTAAGACAGTTGTAGCACCATGCGTCTGCGATTTGCCAGTAGAAACACAAGACAAGCCGCCGCCTGAGAATTGATTTGTACTGCCACATAACTAGATCTGACGACCTTACCGAAAGCTGTATTGATGAGGAGACGGCATCGACGGACGAGCACGCACCCGCCGGGGCTCGAGCCCGAGTCCCCGGCGGAGAACTGCACTGCTGTTGACCTGATGAGTGCTGGTGGACGACCGCTCGACGACAGACGACAGACAGACAGACCCCCGGTTTGCCTGGTAACAGCGCCATATATCGGCGTGCTTGTTCTCAATATTGTGCAACCACAAGGGGGGGGGGGGTAGGTGAGTTGCTGTCTTCCGTGGTTTCCCAACGCTGACCTGATTGCCGCTCGGACGTCTTGCTGTCCGGCTTGCCAGGCAATATTGCAACACTATGTCCATTAAAATCTGAACTCGGATATAAGCGTTTGAAAGTTCGAATATTCATACTTCCAAAAAAGTTTTAGAAATAACTATAAAAATTGTAACAACATTGATTATTCTTGTATTCAGATTAAATAACAATTTAATAATAATATAATAAAATATTACAATCTAATAATAATCGGAAACACATAAAATGGTACCTAGAATTGGAATGTTCTATGTCCTTCATCATGAAATAATTAAACTGTTATTCTTACACATTTATTTATTTATTTTGTAGCAATGCTGGCCATTTTCTTACGTAAATACAACGATACAATACATGAATCAAGCAAACAGAATAAAAAATGACATGGCAAATGACATATGTGTGGTTGTAGCATGTTTAAAAAAGTGTGTACACAAAAACATGCTGTATCAACTTTGAACAAATGAACGTTCCTTTTTAGTTTTTACCTATAATAAATATGTATTAAAATTGTTTTATAAAGTTAACATAACACCTTTTTACGTTGAACAGTATTTTAATTACTTGTTGCATGTATAGAAGTTTATATCCACCGTGGGCATGTACTGGAACATTGACATTATATCCTTTCTCTTCTCTGAAGAATGTTCAGTGTTTTTGCAATAAGTAATTAAAGATTCGGAAAGAGGATGGTATGTGACTTGTTTGAAGACGTAAAAATGTTTCTTTGTTTATGTCCCTTGAGCAGTTACCTTTGACGTATGGGAAACAATTTTACGATACCTCCTTTTAAGGGGCATGGGAAAGGCACGACGTCGAGCGCACGAGTGGAATACTAAATTGTCAATCTTTCATGAAAATTCGATGAGATTTTTTTGCCAAGTAGATATTTCAACAGCGGACGTTATTTGTATAGCACTATGCTGTGGTATGCTTTACTTTCGAGTAAAAAATAAAAAACTGGTTTTTAAAATAATAAGGGCTTAAAACCACAAAATCTACAAAAATGGATAGTTGTGATTTTTACAATTTTTAATATGATAATATCTAGGTCTCTATGATATCCGAATTTCAAAAAATACTCGCGTTTTCTTTTGAAAATAATTTTACTATCCGAAAATCTCTGCGCGATATGTTTACGGATGTTGAAATACAAAAGAGAAAAAAAATTACAGTGAAAAACAATGTTGAATACTACAAGTAAACATACATAGAAACAAGACATATATTCATTTTATGTTTAAATAATAATTGTTGAATTCGTTAATTTTAATTAAAAATTTCGGCAATTTATTTCCGATACAAAATTTTTTTATTTTTTGTGTCGATGTATGTCAACTTGTAGCCGACAACATTACTATTAAATATTTTCAGTTTGACATTTCAGTTGGTTGGGGTGGCGTACATAAAACCGTCAAATGCAAATTTTGATGTTTACGAGTCTTTCCGCAAAATCTATGAGTAGAGACTGAAAAATTCACGGGTACACTGACATGTAGGCTATCATCCAAGTAGGATATATATGTATTCAAGCAGACGTCATCTGTTCATTGGCTGCTCTCTGACACAGTGATACCACATGATTGGGTTTTAATTTTGTCGATTCTTTATTATTTGTTCAGACGTCTCCAGGAGGTGTCAAATAAGTTAAGGACCAATGGCGAAAGTGTCACCAACACAGTGATATTTGAAATCTAGCGTTTGCCTGAAAGAAAACGCGAATTTTTCATGTCCCTAACTATGAGAGATAAAAAAATTTCGTAAAAGCAAAATTTGTACACTATTTATGTCTAAAATTATAAAAAAATATCTGGTACAAATACAAATTAAATATATATGAAGTTGAAAACTGATGTAGTCGCGCCCTTAAAAGTGCGTGGTAGATAAATAAACGCTGAACTCTTCACTTGATTTGTACGCTTTTTTCGCTGCCAATAAGGATTATATATTCAATGACAATCCAAGATATTGGTATAAGCCAACTTTATGAGTAAATATTTATCCAGAATTACTAATTCGTTACGCGTGATCTCATGCACCGCAGTTAAATGCACGAGGTTCCGGCGTCAGAGATTATGCCTCAGAAGTTCGTAACACTGGAAACAATTTTGTTTAAAACGTTGGCTAAAACTATTGTCTAGGATTGCTATTGTTTAGTTTTCACAAATTGGCTTCAAGTAACGTACAGTTATAGATTAATGCTTTTAGTGTTGAATTATCTACCACGCCCTCTTAAGATAATGTTAGAAACCTAGAAGTGCAGAAGCGATAAGAAAGGTTTAGCAGGCGCATCACACCTCACACTAACCTATAAGTGCAAGTAACTGTTCTGGTGTGTAGTTTTACCTCAGTTATGAATTTAGAGACTCGGAAATATCGCGTGTTCAACGACCAGCAGACTGGACTGCACAGTCCTGTGTACACTATGTCCTCAGTTACTTGTACATTGTCTGCTGCTCCAGTGAGTGGACAGTTGTACATGTGACAAGGTAGCGCGGCAGTCAGTGAGTGTTTCCATGCTGGTCTGCTATTGGTTCACAGTTCTCAAGGAAGAGTTTTATTAGCAGCGATCCAATCGTAAACATAATTAACGTGTGCAGAAGTTTGAAATCTAATGTCGTAAATTAATTCATGAATTTTCCGGGACTCTATGTAGCCCTATCATTTTATGACGAACTGTTAAAGATAACAGTGTCCCCGCATATATAATTTTTAGTGTTCAATGTCAAGAAATTCATAATTAAATTTTGAAAGAAAATAAAACATACCTGTGCCATTTTCGGCCGCGAAAAATAAACTGTGGAAGTTACTGAAGGAATTAATATTGGTACACACGTGTATTAAGTTCACTGAATAATATTCCTAAGTAAACAACACTGGCCTACTTTAAGGTACTTTAAGTAGTTTCCGAATAAACGTCTAGCAGTCGAATTCTCTTTAAACCTTCATTTGCGTGCAGAAAAGGGATACGTGCCGAAATTAAATCCAGCCAATTAGAAAAGGTGTACGGCCGTAACAATTTTTTATAATATATGTCGCGCGAAAATGTTTCCGCGAATTACAACCGCCGCTAGAGATAGATCACGCCTTCGTGACAATGGCCTGATGTAATGTGGACACATCAGCAGTTTTTCTACAGCAATTGCAGTGCCAAATGTGTTCCCCGAAAATTATGTAGTGTGGATGAAGGCGTTTGCCTAGTGAAGTGTATGTTTGTGTGAGTGCAACGAAAATCAATGAGTAGAGCAACGATTTTTTTGTGAAAAGATTTTTGCAACATTTGGTTTCGATGTGTCATGTGCACATTTGCAGGTCTGCTACATCGCCCGTAATTGGATAATTTTACTCTCTCTTGCCTTGGCAAATTAGAGACGTAAGGAATCACAATAATCTTATTCTGATTGGTGAAGTCAAATGAGAAACATGTCTGATCAAAGACACGCTGCCAATAAACATGAATCAAAGCTGCCGATGTGCACGAGAGACACTGAAACAAAGTGGGGCAAAAATCTTTTCGCGACAAAATCGTGGCCCTATCAATGAGGCGTTATAAGCGACGCTGGCCGGCACATGTATTGTGATATCGACTCTGCGGCCAGAGACGTAAACGCGCGCAGTGTTCCCGCCGTAAAGTTAATACCGTGGAACTTTAAGCGGTGACTCTGTCATTTTATTACACGCATCACTGTAGCAGAGCCCAATGTACTTGTAGACCTTAATTTACAACAAATCCGTTACATATATCTGGAGAAACAACCGCTTGAAAAAGTCTATTTTAGGCAACTTTGAGGGCTTTCAAACGATGTTTCCAATGTGCACGGTGTCATGAAAGTCACATTCACAATTAGTGTGAAATGTGTTTTTTGTAGATAAGCATTTTGGATGAACGTTTGCTGGTCTCTGAGAAAAAACGTAACTCCGAACACGCTGCATGCAGTTCGAGCGTCAGCTAGGCGGCCGCCTTAAGAGCTCCGACTACCGCGCGTATCAACTACGCTGTCATGCTCAGGAAAATGAGCTTTTTTACGAAACTAATCCACATGCGTATATTGTGCTATGTACGGGAAGAAAACATACTTCGGACAAGAACGGAATGTCATTGTTACACTTTAAAATACAATTTTGTATTCTTACAACCAAAATTTTTTTGTAACATTTACAACAGCAGTTTGATAGGACCAGTAAAAGTTTCTGTGGCATCTAGGTTTCCAACACATTAGGACGCGTGATTTTTGTGAACAGATTTTTGCACTAGCCTGTTTCGGTGTCTTGCATGAACATCTGCAGCTTTGCTTCATGTTCAGTGATTGGCAGTGTTTAACTCTCACCGTCTTTATGTTCTACTAGCAAATCACATATACATAGAGACTGGAAAAATTTGCGGGTTCACTGACATGTAGGTTAGCCTCTAAGAATATCTGTGTATTCAAGCAAACATCAGCTGTTCTTTGGCTGCTCTCTGACACAGTCATGCCACATGATTGGGTCTGCATTTAGTTGATTCTTTATTATTGGCTCAGCGCTTTCCAGGAGGTGTCAAAGTAAGTCAAGGATCAATGGCAAAAGTGACACAAACTTAAAGATATTTGAAATTCTAGCTTGTACCTAAAAGAAAAGGCGAATTTTTGAGGGTCTAAATATAAGTAGGGACCTGAAAAATTCGCGTTTTATTTTAAGGCCGAGCTAGATTTCAAACGTGTATAAGTTTGTGTCACGTTCGCCATATGTTCCTGACTTATTTGACACCTCTTGGAGAGCGCTGAGCTAAATATAAAGAAACAACTAAATACAGGACCAATAATGTAGTGTCACTGTGTCAGCGATCAGCCAATAAAGATCTGTTGTCTGCTTGAGTTAATATATAGTCTCAGAGTCTAGCCTACATGTCAGTGAACTCGCGAATTTTTCCAGTCTCTACATATAAGTGATGCCTCAGTTATCTTATTCTGATTGGCACAGTCAAATGAGATGCCTCACTGCACACAGACAAGTTGCCATTTACCATGAAGTAGAGATATACATGCGCGAGGAAAATATTTAAACAAGCTGGTGGAAAAGTCTTTTCGCGAAATCACGTGGTCCTAGCCATAGGTTAGACTAGTCAGATAGTCTTCTGTGCGGGCGGCTGTTCTGTGCTCGTAGATAGGAGAGTGTTGTGTTGTATGAGGGGCAAGCGGGGGTTCCGGCTCATCTTATCTCTGAGATAACACTGGCGTCTCAGCATTTCCGCCTCTGGCGCGGGCTCCGCATTCTTATCTCCTTCCTACCCGGAGAGGAGAATAATGTACGTGTCATCACAGATTGCTGGTGTCAAGTAGTTCTTCACCTACGATACAGAGACTGGGAAATTTACCTACCCGTATCTACCTGGCAGCAGAGCTAATGTTAAGGCAATTTCACACGATCAAATATTTATTGAATTCAGTTTATTGACTAGCTCGACGATTCAAGAAATTTTATTAAATAAACATTGATGGTACCACTTAAAAGTTATCACACAATTTCTAAAGAAATGATGCACAAAATATATAATGTAGCTATTTTGCAATTATCTACTAATACTACACGACACAAAACTATTTGGTTTGGCCAATAAAAAAATTAATATAATTTTTGTATTTATTATTTAAAATAATTAATGTTGGCAACTATTTTAATGCGGTATATTTCATATATATAGTTCAATGAATTTTTATTTAAATTAATAATATTAGGAAAACATCCCTTCTGTTCTTAAATATTTTGATTCAAGAAAATTGCAAACATGTTCAAAACGAAAATCTTTGAAGAAATTCATGACATTCAATAAATTGAAAGATAAAATGGCCGCGGCTATGGCGTCAACATGACGTAATCTGACAGTCAAGAAATATAATTCAATAAATGAAAGAAAATTGAAACAAAATTTGATCATGTGAAAGGCTTTTTAATCTGTTATTTGTAGGGGCAACTGGTTTTCGCGAAAAAATTTTTGAACTAACGTGTTTCATTGCCTTTTGTGCACATATGTCCGAGCTAAGTGGTGCAACTATAACACGTTGGACTCGCGTTAGGGAAGACTCGCGTTCGATCCCCGGGTGCAGCCGTGGTTTTCCATGGTTTCTCGAAATCACTCCAGGCGAATGCTGGGATGGTTCCTTAACAAAGGCCATGGGCGACTCCTCTCCCAGCTCCTGTCATTTTACCAAGTTGTACGTCGACGAGACGTAAAACCAACTTTCCTTGCCGTTTGTGCACACATGTAACCTCTTCTTCGCTGTATTTAGCTGCGTGGCTTTGTGCAAAGGTTTCACTCATTTTGACCATGCCAATCAGAATAAGTTTACTGCGACCCTGCATTACCTTGATGGGATTGCGGTGGCCGGATGGTCAGATCATTCGCCTCTCACCAAGGCGATCCGGGTTCGATTCTCGGCGGGGTCGATCCCCGGTTTTTCGCATTTAGACGCGAACGATGCCATTAATCGGCGGGTCCTCTCGGGGATCTACCGTTTCCCCCGCCTTTTCATTCCGGCGTTGCTCCATACGCACATCATGTCACCCTTCACCAGCGCTGAAGACCTCGCTGACCAAAATCTCTCAGTCAGTCAGTCATTACATTGAGAGTTAAAACATCCAAACACTGACCATGGAGAAAATATGCAGGTGTGCAGCACGTAAGATACTAAAAAAATTGTTGAAAAATTCTTTTCATGAAAAATCAATGACACTACAAATACAATTTACGTAAAATTACTGTTTGTTTACAACCACGTGTACTTATGCGCGATTTTCCGTCTATTTTCGTGTTTCTCATTCCTGATTGGCGTACAGTACATGTAACGTCACATGTATATGTTGACCAAGCTGTCCTTGATCGAGTGATAAAATTTGTCCAGCTCTGGTCAGACAGCTCCACGTCAGCCCTCTGCACCGTCAGCATTTGACGTCACAAGTCACGTGGGTCAGTCAAATACTCTTATCGCCGTCTGCAGCATCAGCTTGGACAGACGTGCATGCGCAGTTGTTCCAGCGTCTTAAGGTTACTGCGATACAATACGTTTGCGGTTTGCGGCTATAGCACCGAGACATTCGAACAAAACCATCCTATCACTGACCATGAAGCATAGCTGCAGATGTGCAAAAGCGTTGAACCAAATAATTGTAAAAATATTTTCGAGGAAATCAGGTGTTCCTATTTTGTTTGTATTACAACTGAATTTGGTAGTTTCAAAAGGCAATTTAATTTTTTATATTTAGTTTGAGTTACTTCAGGGTTAATTTTGAGTTTCGTCTAATTGAGTCGTTTTTAAAATGAAGATCAGCATGTGAGGCCCTGAAACAACCTGCTGCAAAAAACGTTTCACCAAGAATTTGGTTCCCTACTAATCATCATCTTACTTCGTAACGTGAGCTTAAGTAAATGTTTTCGTATACAAGAAGTCATGAAATACCGTCGCAAAATTTTGGTGTTTCTACGTAGACGTAAACGACGCACACGTTATTAAGCTTTTTAAATCACGTTTGCAAATTTTATTTTTCCTTAACGCATCTCGTCGGTAATTTGTAATTATACATTTCTGACTCTAAAATGTTAAACATTTGGCTCCTACTTAAGAGAGAATCGTTACGAAATGTGGATATTTGACAAAATTTTTGTTAACGTAGTTGGCAAGAAGTAACTTCTGGGACTGCCTCTTTAAATTTTTTTTTCTGTATTGACTTACAGAAACTTATTGATTTTAGTTTTATCGTTTATTTATTAAATTTGCCCGCGTAAGGCGGGTAGATATAACTGAATTTTTGTATTGTAAGATTTTCTAGAAAGACCCATTTTAAATGTAATAAAGTACATTACCTTGAGATGAACTCATAAATATATAACATCTAACTAATATTGGTAACGTTATTTGAGATACATTGTTTTAATTTTATATCTATTATCACCTTCGAGAGTTATCATGTAATGCGTGTGTTAAATTTGGCGATTAACTTCGAAGGCGTTTGTATAATGTTTAGCTAAGGGCAAATAATGACTAGAGCCCACGATTTTGTCGCGAAAAGGTTTTTGTACCAGTTTGTTTCAATGTCTTACGTGCACATCGACAACTCAGCTTCATGGTTATTTGTAGCAAGGGCGTTGACAGGGGGGGGAGTGGTTCTTGGTTCAAACCCTCCCCCCTCCCGAAATATCAAAGACAAAAAAAATTAAACCGTGCAATTTAGAATTTTTGTATAAATTTCGTATCCCTATCACATTTTCTCTACATTAACACTAGTAAACTGGTAAATATGTTAGGGAGTATTCAGAGCAACCATTCTTAATATTCTTCACTCAAACATTTTTCATCTAAAAAAAACTTAATATTACTGCCACTGGTATATTCAATTTTTTGATACTAAAACTGCTTAAATAGCACCATTTTGTACCTTAAAACCCAACAATTTTTCCGAGGGAGGACCCCCAGACCCCAGCGTTGACTGTGGGCGGGGTGTTCCTTTATAAACGTTCTCATTTGAACCCCCCTGTCTCCCAAGGAACAATCCTAGCTACACCACTGATTTGTAGCGACCCCATTGTTTGGTGAAAATATTTCTGCAACAGTTTGTTTTAGTGCCTCGTGTGCGCAGTTGTAGCCTTGCTTCATTGTTATTGGCAGCGTGTCTTTGTGGCAAGACTTTTCTCATTTGACTGCACCAATCAGAATAAGGTTACTGTGGTACCACACGTTCGAGATTTGCTGCAAAGCTTTAAGGCACGAAACAGTTAAAATTAGCCAATCACTGACCATCAAGCAGAATTGCTCTATGCACATAAGGTATTGAAACCAATTGATGCAATAATCTTTTTCACCATAAAATCATAGTTCTAAGAATGCGGTGCGCGAAAATTTTGCGAAATGAAATTTGCCTCAGTTTCTTTCAGTGCCTTATATGTAAATACGTGCAAAATTCGCATTAATTCTAACAGCAGAGTAGACTGCAAGTTGTTATATATTCGCTCCACCTTTCTCATTGGCCGACAATGTCTTGGCCTACACTGAGAAAAAAATTTTGTTGGTGCAAACAAAATTTGTTTTAATCAACCAAATCATTTGTTTATAGAGGGGCAACGAAATATTTGTTTGCTCGTACCAAATTATTTTGTTCCCTCGATTTGTTTGAGGCAAATAGCTGAATTTTGTTAGCAGTACCAAATATTTAGTTGGTCATAAAATATTTCGTTAGACATATTAAATGCGCATACTATATTTTAAGAACTAAAAAAATTATATTTTACTAACTTAAAAATTATATTTTACTAACTTAAAAAATTATATTTTACTAACTTAAAAAATTTCAGAAATTTTAAGACTTAAAAAAAAAAATAAAATATGGTCGGGCCGAGATTTGATCCATTATCCTTATCACTTACCCGTTTCCGTTCATGACCTAACCAACTGAACTACGATTGCTTCTGTGATATTGAGGTTGTTATTTGTACAGGAAAAGTTGGGGCTAATATTAAATTATGATTGTACTGTTTTATTTTCAAACATGTTTGTTTTCCGTCTACGAAAAGGTAAACGACGTCAAATAATATTACTAAATGATTGCCGTGCACCGCAGCACAAAGAACGAGACGTGCAGATGCGGTGGTTTTCAAGTTTATAGCATTTTCTTTTGTGATCGATCAAATTAACCACTTTGAAATGGTTATAGCTAAAATTAAAATACTTGAATTATGCTGATTAACAGTTTAGACGTCCTACTTGTCGCAAAAAACTTATATTTTGAATGTTGAGGTATACAGTGTTCGCCATCTTGTCGCTCACGCACGCCAGACTGCCATCTTCCGCGCGTCAACCAAATGGATTTAGTTTTGCCAACAAAATCATTTAGTCCATCGAAAAAAATTGTTGGTTCAAAGTACATCACTCATAACTAACAATATTATTTTGTTGACCAGTTGTAACAAGTC